>JAVTVY010047094.1:0-248152 GCA_036873755.1 Hanleya hanleyi | reverse complement strand
TATTGAGTTTCCATGTCACAGATATTTTAATCTTACAAGATATTTAGAATTACAATCACAGTTGGGGAATGAAGTTATGCACAAAAATTAATGACTGTACATTTACATATATCCATAGAAAATGAGCATTTAATATAAAGTTTTGCAAATATATATGTTTACAACCATTAGCGAGTCTGGCTCCAGTTTTAGATCATAGACAAGACTAGACATGCTAGAGGTTGTAGTAGAATGTTACTTTCGTGAAACACTGGTCAAAGTAAATCTGGTCTGCAACCAGGAGTCGGGCACTAAACTCAATTAACCTTTCCTGACCTAGGTGATTTGAGGTGTGTAATAGTGTTGGGGTGGGGTCTATATTTCTAGGTCAAGCTCTTCATTGAATACTTCGATGACATCACAGCCAATGAATGTCATATTCCTATAAATCAAAAGTTCCCGTCTGATTTTTGTCTCAGCAAATTAGAGTGATATTTAGGATAAGATAGGACAGAGATGAACATGCACTCCGACAGTGTGAATGATTCACAATTAACTCACGAGCTGGACAATGAAGCTTTACAAGTGGTACACAGCACTATTTTATTATTTCATCCGTCATATCAGAAATGGCATGAGCAATATTTCAAATGATGATGACCTCAAAAAATAAAAATGAATCGGATATAACCATTACATACGTTTAATTAACTGACCACTTCTGACTCATCAAGCTACAAGAAAATTAGGGCAAATGGAAATAATAAGTGATGAAAGTGAAATAAAACTGGTGTCTAATGTCAGATCTGTCAAGGTAGATGATGTCAGGGAAATTCAAACACTGTTTTGTAGTCCAAAAAACATACATAGGGTCTTAAAAATAGTAGGGATAAGAGTGCACATTGCAAAAAAGCTGATACAGCAAAAAATACCAAATCTTGTGATGAGGAAACATACTTTTGAGGACTAGGAAAAATGTTGCTAACGTCATTTGTGTTGCTAACATCATTTTCATTTAATATCATCCTCTTAGATTTCAAAACACACCTGTGACAGGCAGTTGATTTCAAAATGTCCAAGAAAATGAGTAATTTGAATATCCCAAAGGATTCAAATAAAGTTGAAATTAGAAAGTTGATTAGAAAAGTTGATTTAGAACACCAAACCTGTTGTTAACATCATTTGACAGAATGACGTTAGCTACACCTTATTATTGTTCTTAAAATTCACATGAATGAATTTTGCTTTGATATTTCATTATCCTTTCAATCTATTGGGAGTTTTGTTGTGATAATTGTATACAGTTAGGAATTATTAGCTTCTACAAACAAAAATTAAAAACAAATATGTGCGTCAGTCAGGGATGACAGATGAAAATAGTAGATGGGTGGTACCTTTTATATGAGAATACGCCTACTGCCAGGATAGCCTGCCACTTCCTGTTTGTGGATTTTCGACCCAGTTAAACTATGGCTGATCAGCTGATAGATTTGAGCTGTTCTATCAAATGTATTCTTGCTATATGAACAACAAGTCTTCGGTCAGCCATGTCAGCAAGGTCTCATGTCGACAAGTCTCAGGTCAGCAATGTCAGTAAGGTCTCATGTCAACAAATCTCAGGTCCGCAATGTCAGTAAGGTCTCATGTCAACAAGTTCAGGTCCACAATGTCAGTAAGGTCTCATGTCAACAAGTTCAGGTCCACAATGTCAGTAAGGTCTCATGTCAACAAGTTCAGGTCCACAATGTCAGTAAGGTCTCATGTCAACAAGTCTCAGGTCCACAATGTCAGTAAGGTCTCATGTCAACAAATCTCAGGTCCGCAATGTCAGTAAGGTCTCATGTCAACAAGTCTCAGGTCCACAATGTCAGTAAGGTCTCATGTCAACCAGTCTGCAGAAGGAAATGAGTTTCTCACAGCATTATCCATTCACTTGATTTGTGTTGATAATAGACCTGAAGTATGATGAAATCTGCATTTGAAACTTTATAGACAAACAGTGAAAATATTCTCTCGGTAGACACATGGTAGAAGAATATACTCAGCTGGTGTTCCACATGTGGAGAAGTGATACCAAATAGTAGTTAAGTAGTTTATTGCAGTAGAATGAATCAACTCGACCTTAAATTAATATCCTATCAATGCTCCCCAATCTTACATGCAGCTGCAGGGGTTTTTCTGGCCGTTTTTTCATCGTGGTAACCACGATGAAAAAAGAAAAATATTGAGTTTTGCAGAGAATTTCAAATTGAGTTTTGATAAAAAAAATTGAGTTTTGCGATTTTTGCTGTTTTGCGTGCGAAAGCGCGCACGAAAAAATATTGAGTTTCCCACAATTTACCAGTTGTCAGTTGATATGTTGCCTCGCATGACCCGCCCACATCGATAGTTAGGAGATAAATAATGCCGTATGTATATTAATTATCAGTAATTTTTTGGCTGTAAAAAAATAAGTAAGCAAATCCAAGTAAAGCGAATGAGGTGGTCGCTTGCCGACACAGCGCGGAGGCCACGAGTGGCAAAAGCCGCCATTTTGGTCCACATTCTTGGGGGAACCCCTGGCCTGATTTCAAAACGAGGCACAGTCCTTTTCCTGGAATGAATCTCTAGCGAGGATTCCCCTCGTGTCAAACACACGGCAGTAAAGTTTTAACTCCGGCAGTTTTGATGGTCGCGTACCAAAGCCAGTAGTGTTTTAGTTAACGGGTCAGTTGTTTCCTCATCAACCAGTCGGCACATTGTGCCGAATTTAACCATTCATTTCTCTAGTGATACGCTTTTGGGCGAAGTGATCGAGCGCTTCACATCTTCACTCCCGACAACAACAACGACAATACAGGCTGTCGACCTGCACGTAACGAAATACTCGTACAGCTTAAGGACGATGGACATACAGAAGTCGTTGCCCTGGACAGAGAATCCCTATCTTCAGTCATTATAAAAGAATAAAAGAAGTTGAAAATTCCGGTAATAAATCCTGCAGTTATCTTTAATAGTGGTCACAAGTAAGAGTGGTTTCCCAGGATTTCTATTTACAGAATGTGTGCGCTTTTGAGTTTTACTGTCTACCATAATTATTTACGTTATGTTTCAATTAAATTAAAGCAAACTTAAGAGGTCTCTTTAGAGAATAATTATTTCATAAATGTTTTTTTTTCTGGTGATCTTTATGAGAGATTTCAGAGTGTATAAATCTGTAAAATAGGAATTTTGTCAGGTTATATATTCAATCACATTCTTCTCTGTCAAGGGTAGAAAATTTAGCTTCAATAATTAATAATTATAGCTTCTAGCATGTATGTTTTATTATGAGGTCAAGCTAAACAACCTATTAACTGACAATGGCCATACTGTGTTTTGGTGTGGTTGAACAGGAGTGTACAAGTGTATTCGGTCGACGGCCGAATATTTTAGACCGATGTTTATATCTTGATTGACAACGCAGCAGCAGTTCAATATGTTGTTGTTGCTCTAAGAAGACACGACACGCTACTGTCGCCTTCAACACACGGTACCCTGCCACGGTTTGGGCCAACGGGTTATCACGTAACACTGGGTTATTTTACCAATGTTACATAGACTGTATATAATTCATGTAAATAGGGTTGTCACTATTTGTCGATCTCTAAAGTAGCGTCTACAGTGTTTCTGTCCTCGTAAACATATGACCAACCTCAGTTCTGTAATTGGTGTGATGAAAAAGTTAAAAAAATTGAGTTTCATCATTTTTTTGATGAAAAAGGAAAATATATTGAGTTTTGTAGAATTTCGATGCAAAAAAATTTTGAAATTGAGTTTGTGAACAATTTTGGGCTAGAATAACCCCTGCAGCTATATAGGATCTTACGTATTTAAACTGAATTTGGTGTTCTGTGTGTCCATGTCATGAATATTTAATAGCATTATGATCACGGTCGCATCTGGACTAGTCCACTTGCAGTCAGGGAGAGGAGATAGGGTCACCATCTCCGTTACCCAAATGTTTACACCAAAGACCAGTCCAAATCTATCCCGTATTATGGTGCCACAATGTCGGGACTACGGCATCATGAAAAGACACCCCACCAGCGTGGCATCTGATTCGGCTGAGCCAACCAAAAACTCTCTACTATTTATTTTACCTTCAAAGCTTTCTCAAGATTGGTTGATGCTCGAGTTAGTGCAAGCCTGTTAGATCCTACAAGGGACATATCCAAATTGGGGAGCCGATAGCATTAAATTTTAAGTAGATTCCAATAGCAGCACCCACAATTTCATGGAATACACATCCAGTGGCTGAACCAAGGTTGCCTGATAATTCAATATTGACTCCTGTCACCTTGGCCCTTGTTGGAAAATACACAGCAATGTCTGGGAGTATGGAAGCTGATGTTGCAGCAACATATCCCTACAGGTATCAGCCATAAGATCGTGGGAAGCTGGGAGATGGTGCAGGAATTACTGGGCTCAGTCATGAGGATACACTGCCTGTAGCCAGGGTCGAGGCAAGTACTGGGCTCCATCCCACGCTTCGAAGTATTCATCGATAGATGGGTGAATTATCTAAACAAATAAATATGAAGAGGATTAAGAAACAGAAATATGAAACACTTCTGCAAGATAAATCACCAGTGACCCCATCCATCACACAAAACTCCATATATGTAAATAAGGTAGTTAATTAATCCATGTATGTACTGGTAGTTATTTAATTCATGTATGTAGAAGTAGTTAATTAATCCATGAAGTTGAAAAGAGAATTTTATTATAGAGAGTTTTATTTTAACCAAGTCAGCACTGCTTTGCCATAGATCAATTGACTGGACTTTTACATTCATTTTTGGATTACTTCTTTGTAAACTGCACTCCTGTATATATCTATTTTGCTATGTAGCATGTTTAGACTAATCTTCAACAAAAGAAATTTCAACTTACTTTTGTATTCGATATGACTTCAATATTTTCTTCAGGGACATAGGTCATTTGAGGCACCATACGATCTCTTGTGTCGACCAGAATTGCATAGTTTGGCACAGATTTCCAGTGCTATATTAGAGAATAAAATGTATAGAAGATCAGTTCTAACATGTAAATGAAACATTTCATGCTATTAAAAATTATTTATATTCAATTCTCTAAAGATTCAAGTATTCAATGTTAACCATTGGAAGATTTGGTTTAGCAAATACAGGTGCATCTGGAAGCACAGTCAGTTTTGCCTTCTCTATGTATTTCTTGTCAAGGGTATTCTGCTATAGTTTTATACCAATATATAATCTTGTGAAGGGTATTCTGCTATAGTTTTATACCAATATATAATCTTGTGAAGGGTATTCTGCTATAGTTTTATACCAATATATAATCTTGTGAAGGGTATTCTGCTATATAGTTTTATACCAATATATAATCTTGTGAAGGGTATTCTGCTATAGTTTTATACCAATATATAATCTTGTGAAGGGTATTCTGCTATAGTTTTACACCAATATATAATCCTGTCAAGGGTATTCTGCTATAGTTTTATACCAATATATAATCCAAGTATTTCATTACCATTTCCATGTCCTCAACTTGATTACATGTAATTACTTGATGACTAAGTTTTCTTTCAATGAGCAAATGGAACAAAATAGAATCCGCTGAACTAGAATATGAAGTGTGTTTGCACGGTATCAGTCAGTCAAGATTATAAGCTCGACCAGTGATATTACATCTGTTTATTGACCAGTGATATTACATTACCTGTTTATTGACCAGTGATATTACATTACCTGTTTATTGACCAGTGATATTACATTACCTGTTTATTGACCAGTGATATTACATTACCTGTTTATTGACCAGTGATATTACATTACCTGTTTAGTGACCAGTGATATTACATTACCTGTTTATTGACCAGTGATATTACATTACCTGTTTATTGACCAGTTATATTACATTACCTGTTTATTGACCAGTGATATTACATTACCTGTTTATTGACCAATGATATTACATTACCTGTTCATTGACCAGTGATATTACATTACCTGTTCATTGACCAGTGATATTACATTACCTGTTTATTGACCAGTGATATTACATTACCTGTTTAGTGACCAGTGATATTACATTACCTGTTTAGTGACCAGTGATATTACATTACCTGTTTATCTGAGGGATGCATTTCTCTAATCCAGTCAGGAGGAGCCTGAAGAAACAAACAAAAACATTCCTCAACTAAGGGATGATATTGAATGTGTTCAGTAGTTGTAGACCATCATTTCGCTTTTTTCAGTACAGTTTTGATCATTAATGCACACAAAATTGAATGGCGTTCTTCAAAGTTTTCCATCTTGCACATATTTTACATAGAATGAACGATAATGGACAGTGACAATGTGTATACAATACTTGGACAGCATTCTTGATCTGTTTGTATAGCAGACTGTCAACGATTATTCTGAAGTACTGTAATTAATAATTTATATGCATATCAATAATGAACCTACCCTTGCCATAGGATCCCAACCTATAATAACCCCTCGATAGCCCCATATCTTGTGTCGTATAACTTGTCCCACTCTGTACTCGACATTAGGAGGCCTCGGACTTCTGGGCTCTGCCGATCCTACAATGGTCAAGGAAGTAACTCTCAATGGTAATCAATGTATAGGCAAAAATGAATTGCTGACACCTGATTACAGCTCTGTAAGTTATCTAGGGTCATAAATACCAACGATAATTTGTCTAGATTCATAAATTTCAACAAGTATGTACATAGGTAGGTCCATACATTTAAACAATAATTTATCCATGTTTATAAATTCCAACATAATTTATTGTTGATCTATTCTAGGTTTATAAATTAAAATAATAATTTATCTAGGTTAATAAATTCCAACAGTAATTTATCTAGGTATATATATTCCAACACAAATTATACATGGTATACCAAGACTGCATACAAAAGTGTTTTCTTAGTCTCAGTTTTATTCAGTTTGAGTTATTATTCATTTATATTTTTGAATCTTCAGGATGTTTCAATTAGACTGCGATGCACGTACCCCCAAAATATCCCTTGGGATCCCTGTACTTGATGACCTCAATGGCCGGGGATTCTCCTGTAGGATCATCCTGTCCTCCAAATTCATAATTCTCCACTCGTATATTTTCGAGTAGAGATACACACCATTTGTGCCAGGACTTCCATGTGAAGTATTTGTTCTTTAAACCAGCTGCACTACTTAATACACTGAAATATGAGCATAGTATTTCTACAATATAGCTTACATGTAATAATAATTCTATCAGACTTAACAGTGCTGCCAGAAGTTTGATCTTTGTGGTGTAAGTGTTATAAAAGAAAGAAGAAGAGTGAGTGAATAGGGTTTATGGTGCTTTCAGCAGTTTATATCAGTTATATCATGATGGGGAGCAGCAATGACAATTTAAGAACTTCATAATTATATGTTCCGATTCTCAGATCTATAAAATAAAGAAAAAAAAAAATAAGAAAGCAAATTTACTTTCTCAAAGCGTAACTTCTTTGAGATTCTGATGTTTCCATGAACTTGAGGATAAAGTACTGGACTGGTACTGCTAACAGTAGCAACCCTAACTGTAGAGCTGCTCGTCTGTCAACTGGCATGACCTCTATCCTGCAAGTAAATATAAAGCAAATTAGTGTGAGCTTTGTGTCATTTACAAGTTGGCCAAGAAATTGGGATGGCATAAATGTCAGAGGTATACCATTATAATGGTTACATTTAGAGAAGGTATACTGCCACTTTCAAGCATGAACCTTGACTTCAGGTTATGTGATGTAGTGTTATATGGCTCATTATCAATGCCCTTGTCTTCCAATTACTGCAGGAAGAAAACAACATCGCATGAGACTGCCTGTCTGCTGATTTTACAAGATGGAAAGTTCGATGGTATAACAGCAATTGTTCTGAAATTAACCAAAATTAACACTCAGTGGTATGACTTGGATAGGACCATATCGAAGAGAAGAATTTCTTTTGGCAATAACTGTGGATTTTCAGGGATGTGTACAGTCATCTGCATAGCTCCTATGGACAAGAAAGCATTCTCTGTAGAACGCTCCTCAGAACTCGAGTGTTTTTTTTTTAAACAATAAAAAAGAGCTTGAACGATCCAATATTGGACTAGCAAGGACCCCATCTCTATTTCTGTACCACATAGAACCTATACCAGAACAACATTTTTATGCAGCCAACAAAAATATCCCCTGGGTAAGGTACTAAAAAATGAATGAATGGAAAAAGAGAAATGAAAAATGATATCGTCGATCAGTTGAATGTTGTTGTTGTTGTTCTTCTAATAATCGAAGACATGTTGATGTTCATTCAGATAGAAATTAGCTCACCGTTCTTCATACGCTAAAATAGTAACCGTGGCAAATTTCCACCTTCCTCATTATTTTCACTGTCACTGCTGTCACTTCATCAGTACCATACTGCTATCTGTCACACCGTTTGACAAATAAGAAAATGCCACGCCATCCACAAAAACCACAACAACAGCAACGTGGGTCATGCCACTTTACGTTAATTGACGACATCCAGCCAGGAGTGACAGGCACGGTTGGTATCCAAACAGATCTCTACCAGTGCAAACGATCTCTACCCGTAATGAAATTATCTCTACCGGTGCGTGAAGCGAGAAATTGTTAGATTTTGGAGAGGAGCATGCCCGGCCAAGGCAAAATAATCAGCCAAGCACCGAAAAGGTCTGTAAACCACATAGCACAGCGTATCTAGATTTATAGCACGTGCAAGCTAAAGCCTGATGTATTTTCGTTATTTTTTAATTTGGGACACAGGATTGCCATGTCGATTAGGAGAATCGACTCCATCATCAAAGAATGGTCTATTTTAGGGCATATCTGACTGTACACCAGCTGTGTTTGTCCCTTTAATTATGGCTTATTGTTCAAGTAACTAAAATAATTAAGCCTCAAAGTCGTCCTGTTTGATTGGGAGAAGAATTTCAATCAAAATCACTATTCATTTTACAACGATCTCTACCATGGGTTTGTGATATGCATGTTTTTCTGTGCTGAAGTTGACAACGATCTCTATCAGCGCTTACAGTGTTGGGATAGGCTTACTCTGGGGGATTTATACGCTGAAACCAATGAGTCTACAAGGGAAATCAAGCCCGGGACAAAATCATATTACCATGTTAGGGCGATCCTGCTAAAATGGAGGTAAAAGAGGTCGTTTGCTAAATAGTAACTTGTTATTTATCTAATTTAATAGGCCAAATATCGGTCACGCTACTGAAACAACATTGACTGGTTCTTAAAATGGCAGATTAATTAAAGGACAAGGAACAATAGATAGATTAATGCGCCTGAAGTTTTGGAGCATTGATGACGAAGGAATCAAAGTTATTGAGTAAAAACGACCCTTTTTACCTCCATTTTATGGAGCGAGATCGTTCAAACATGGTAATATGATTTTGTCTTTATTGATTTTCGTATATATTTATTGATAAGGGTCTCCCTAACATGATTACGTTGGGGGAAAAGAACAACGTGCTATCAACACGCTGATGCTTTCGACAAAAAGATACATTTACCGGTACACAAAAGGCGATTTGAAATTGAAACAAGCAGCCAGAGGATGCTAGGTCCCCCGCCGAAATGGCAGCAATATTTTTTAGCATTGTTGGTCTCCGGGGATATACATGAACTGCTGCTTCATAGGCGTTGGATGTGGAAGGGTCTTTCTGCCTTCCCAAGTTTTAAGATCAACTCAGAACGATTGACTAAAAGTTGATTGCTTCTGTGATATAGTTTCCATGCAGTGAAGCACCGAGAAGCATCCCCAAGTGACATCTCAAGGCATTATCTGCAAACCAAATTTGACGAGAAGCTGAAGGCATCAACCTGTTGCCCGGAAACCAAATTTTAAATTTGCCACCAGTTGTCGCCACCTGTAGGTGCAAGTGAGCGAAATGCAATCCCAAGCATCATCTCATGGCATGGTAGCCTACATGTATTAGCCTATAGTATCTTCTACAGGGGGCCAATGATCGGCTGATGCAGCAACAACAGCATTTTCCCAGTTAGACGGCAGATTTTGAAATCAAAAACGAGGCCGCGCTATGTCATCAGTCAACTGAGACAGTCACGTGGTTGTGTATGAAGATTGGGGTGGCTCCTATAAATAGTGATCCAATGAAAATGCTCGTATTATAGTTTAAAATGGCGTGGTCGAATGACCAATCACTGAAGGGGAGACAGCTGGAACAGTACGCTGTCATTGTCTGTTAATTCCGGGGTGTCGGAAGCAAATTCAAAGTGGTACGGCCACTATCACTTTAGGTGAGTGTCCAGGGGCCGCCCAGGCCCCAGAAGCTCCCGGGGTCTAGATCGCCGAAGAAGCGTTCTGAGCGATTTTTGGCGAATCAAAATCACTCTGTATTGAAGTGTATTTCCTAACCCTTTCACCATGAAAACGCAATCGATGGTGGTTTTCTGCGATGCTGAATTACAAAAAATGGCGTATAGTAGTATAGTACCGTAACCTAGCACATCGTGTAGAAGTAACCGAGATGATGCATCGATAATGTATACCAATTTTACATTGAGCATTTGAACAGTGTCGGAGATGGAGATCATTAATGATTTTGCATAAATTAAAGATGGCTGCCCATCCTTTCGCCACTCAGAGGAACTAATGTGGCTATTCATTAATGCAAGTCTCTTCATACATCGATGCTGTAAATCAAGTTTCGTATAGAACATTTGAATGGTATCAGAGATAAACATCATTAAAGATTTTGAATAAATTAAAGATGGCCGCCAAGATTTCCGCCCAATCAGAGAAACCAGATCTGTCATTCATCGTAAGTCTCTTGATGCATCAATGATGTATACCAAATTTTACACTGAGCACTCCAACGGAATCAGATATAGAGATCATTAATGATTTTGCCTAAATTAAAGATGGCCACCAAGGTTTTCAGTCAATCAGGTCCCGATTCAAAGTATCTGGATGTATCGATGATATATACCAACCTTCATATAAAACAATTGAATGGTAACCGAGATATGTAGGCTATCATTATCGATTTCGCATGAATTAAAGATGGCCTCCAGGGTTCCCAGCTAATCAGAAAAGCCTGTTTGGTAATTCGTTGAAAGTTGCTTGATGTATCGATGATGTATATCAAATTTCGTATTGAACAGTTGAATGGTTTCCGAGATATGGATCATTATCCATTTTGCATGAAATTAAAGATGGCTGCTAAGGTTCCCACCCAATCAGGTCCCAATTCTATAGGCTTCTGGTCCTTGACTAGGTAAATAAGCATACCAAATTTGGAATTCATCAGCGGAACAGTTTTCCGGCTATCTCGCTCACGGACGGACGTACGGACAGACGGACGTACACGATGATGACAATACCCCATGGCCAAAATTGGCCGAGGGGTAAAAACATGGGTCTGTGCCTGATAAATTTTAAGCCTTTTGGGGTTGCAACTCATTCATAGAAAGCTCCCTGTACATGAACAACTACACTGACAACTGCATGCCATCATCTGTCAGTCTGAAGACCGGCAAGGTTGAATTCAGTTCAATTCAGGAAATTGATCATATGCACAGTGTGCACCCAAACATTAGGAACACAGTTGTAATTAATATAGTAATATACATGTGTGGACACAAATGATTCGTGCAGAAGCTTCAGGGTAAATCATATGATGTGCAATACAATTATTTGTTAGCAAAATTGAAGGAAATGTTGTCCTTCGTTTAAGATGACACGAAATTCAAAAATCAGGGATTCAGTACTGCGGGGATTTCCCCGCCAGTTATTTCACATTATACACGTACTTCTGAAATAAAATATGGTTCATGCAAAAGCTTTAGGGTAAATCATATGATGTGGAATAGAATGATTTCATATAACAAAATTGAAGGCCCATTTTGACTGGAACGGACAAGAAGAAGAGAAACTCAGTGGTGCCACCTTCAGGCAGATGTTGCTGAAATGCAATACGGACTGGCGTCCTGTTGCAAGGAATGCGTATTCCGAATTTCGGAATAATCCAACACAGCATTAGGAAGTTATCGCTTCGAACAGATGTACACGGGAAAAAAATCTATTTTGACCCAGTGGCGCCACCTTCAGGCCGATGTTGCTGAAATGCAATACGGACTGGCCTCTTGTCGCAAGGAATGCGAATGCTGAATTTCGGAAGAATCCAACAAAGCGTTAGGAAGTTATCGCTTCGAACAGACATGCACGGACGTACACGAACATCCACGGACTCAAAGAAGCAAGAACCAGTGGCGCTACCTTCAGGCAGATGTTGCTGAAATGTAATACGGACTGGCGTCTTGTCACAAGGAATGCGTATTCTAATTTTGGAAGAATCCAACAAAACTTTAGGAAGTTATCACTTCGAACAGACATGCACGGACGTACACGGACATCCACGGATGCAAAGAAGCAAGAACTAGTGGCGCCACCTTCTGGCAGATGTTGCTGAAATGCACTACGGACTGGCCTCTTGTCGCAAGGAATGCGAATGCTGAATTTCGGAAGAATCCAACAAAGCGTTAGGAAGTTATCGCTTCGAACAGACATGCACAGACGTACACGAACATCCACGGACACAAAGAAGTAAGAACCAGTGGTGCCACCTTCAGGCAGATGTTGCTGAGATGTAATACAAACTGGCATCTTGTCGCAAGGTATGCATATTCCGAATTTCGGAAGAATCCAACAAAGCGTTAGGAAGTTATCACTTCGAACAGACGTACACGGACATTCACGGATACGAAGAAGCAAGGACTAGTGGCGCCACCTTCAAGCAGATGTTGCTGAAATGCAATACGGACTGGTGTCTTGTCGCAAGGAATGCGCATGCCGAATTTCGGAAGAATCCAACTAAGCGTTAGAAAGTTATCGCTTCGAACAGACATGGACGGACACACGGACATCCACATACGCAAAGAAGCAAGATCTAGTGGCGCCACCTTCAGGCAGATGTTGCTGAAATGCAATGCGGACTGGCGTCTTGCCGCAAGGAATGCATATTCCGAATTTCGAAAGAATCCAACAAAGCGTTAGGAAGTTATCGCTTCGAACAGACATGGACGGACACACGGACATCCACGGACACAAAGAAGCAAGAACCATTTTAAAGTCCCCAGCCGCGTTGCGGCGGGGGACAAAAAAGAGATGGTACGATAAGGCGGCAGTTTGGCCTATACGTGGTGCGGTTGAAATAGAAAAAATAAACTGACTCCATTTAGGTCATTTTTTTTTCAGGAAATAGTACATGCTACGAATTCCAATTCATGTCATAACTATACGTAATCATAAAGCGATCGATGTAGAACTTTCACAAATTGTGTACATATATTTTCTATTGCCGTAACACACATTTCATCTTTCCGATGAGAGATGTTATCAGGGGAGTTAATGACCTCGCGAAAACTATGGAGATAGAAACTCTTGAAGCTTTTTACATAAAAAAGTGGATCGACGACCCACACAATTATTCGATGATAAAAAGATCGTATGACGGGAAACGGTGTTAAAAATATCAGCATAGCTCACATGATGGTTTCTGAGTTTGGAGATTGTTTCGTAGTCTTAAAATGCAATTTTCAACACCATACATTTGGATTAAATGTAAATTCAGATAAAATTTATTCATTTATTATCGACTTTCCGTTGTGTTTATGATCCAATAAAAACAATGCACGCGGATATATCTGTAGGCCTATATGCCTCGAATTCCTTGCCTTGCTGCGCAGAAAATGTAGTTTCCATGATTTTGGCAAAAACACGTGTGACGTGATGATATTCGCAGGTATATACAGAAAAATCTAGATCTAAGACCATTTAATTTATTTAAGTTGTTCTACTGATCAACACCTCCGCTACTCACACCACAAAATCTAGGGTTGGTCACTGGACAACGTTCATTCTCAGAAAGTGTTAAATTGAAATTGTTGTATTTAACACTATAAATGTCCGAGAATTGACAAAAAGCGTTGAAAAAAAAGTTTTATATCCGGCATTATATTGCAGTATGATGAGCAATACAACACTATACAAGTGTTAAATTCAGCCTAGTAAAGTGTAGTATAATGTTAGATATTTTTTCAACACTTTCTGAGAGTGTTACAAATATAACAGCTTATATGATGGTGCAACTCCTCGGACATTAATAATGTTAAATAAAACGCTTTCATTTCAAGAGTGTTGAGATCATCTTCATTATATCAAGCCAATTTCTTCGTTCTCACTTCGAACCTTCGGACGAAGGTCACATTGTGTATCGGTACGTAATTTACCGAGCTCCCAATGACGACCGAACTGACTCGATCATCTTTCGTGCGTGCGTGTGTAACTTGGCATCAGACAAATCCGCACAATACATCTCTGGTTCTACTAGGCCTGTTCATACGACTTGATTTGTAGATTTTTGTCCAACACTTTCCATGCACCAAACCTGTAGAGATAGTTGTCAGGAATTGGTAGAAATCTTTGTAATTCTAATTTCCAAAAAGTACATTGAGCACACATATTTTCACATAAACTTGCTTATTTTTACCCGTATATGTGAAATTTGACTGGAATTTGACAATATTTCGTTATAAAGTAGCCCCTTTCTATCAGGATTTCAATTCAAGACATTAAAGACCGGAAAATTTCATCACATTCTCAATACTGAATCGTCGATGGGGCGATCGGTGTCCTTGATTATGAAATACGTTTGAAACAAGAGCGAAATATATTTCCTCGTACATTTAGGCGTACGCTGCGCTATATCATTCCGAGTATTACTCATGTCTTCCTGGCAAAATAAGCTGAAATTGGTACATACCACTATTCGTAAACCCGTAATATTAGCTGGTGGATATCGTTGTGCAGATGGTAGAGATCGTTTGCACTGGTACAGATCTGTTTGGATACCTACCGTGCATCTGTGATTTACGTAGACGATACAGTGATACACAGTTATCTCCCTTGTGTCGTAAAGAAGCGATGATGTACACGTTGCACCATCTTCACAACGTCAAGGTTTCTTTTGAGCTAAAGGCTATAACTGGGATAGCGATGCCCCTGGTTTATCGAGAACTGGCACCTTTATATAATACCAGCACCACCAAATAAAAAATGGTAGCATTATAATATACCAGTACCAGATTAAAACTGGCGCCTTTATATACCAGAAACACGACATTAAAACACCTTATATACCAGCAACACGAGAGAGAGAATTTAACGTCGCGTTCAGCATTATTAGATTAAAACTGCCATCTTATATACCAGCATCACCAGATTAAAATTGACACGTTTATAAACCAGCATGATTAGATTACAGCAAAATCGTCACAACTTGAGTTCGATCATGCGATTTCCCCCCTCAAGACAATGAATGGCAAATCCGTCATTTAAGACAACTTTAAAAAGACTAATGCGTGTATATATATATATCTATATTTGTACAGGTACTTGATCAAGAATCTTTGAATGCTTTAGTTTGCGCTGTCCTTTGCGAGCTTATATTTCATCTGTTGTACTGGTTACCTGTCACGCATGCATACCTGGAGGCGCTGGTTGCGTTAGCGTGTTGTTAGGATAATATTTTATGTTGCGGTTTTCACACCGACAACCGACGACCACCAACATGGCGTATTTCATGTAAACGATTGAAGTAATTTTATATGTGTTGAGGGCACACCGACAACCGACGACCGTCGGCACAAGCATTACATCATTCTTGTAAGTTCGTTTATATATGATGGTGTCAGTAGTATACACCGAGCATTTCGAGCCAAAAGCGCTTCAGTGCGCATGCGCAGAACCTTTTGTGACGTCACAGCGACCTGTTTTGGGGCGGTTTTGGGGCGGTGTGCGCATGCGTGTGGTTGGTGGGATGGAGGTGGTGGTGGGTTTAAGATGGCGGCTGTGGTTGGTGGGATGGAGGTGGTGGTGGGTTTAAGATGGCGGCTGTGGTTGGTGGGATGGAGGTGGTGGTGGGTTTAAGATGGCGGCTGTGGTTGGTGGGATGGAGGTGGTGGTGGGTTTAAGATGGCGGCTGTGGTTGGTGGGATGGAGGTGGTGGTGGGTTTAAGATGGCGGCTGTGGTTGGTTGGTGGGATGGAGGTGGTGGTGGGTTTAAGATGGCGGCTGGTGGTTGGTGGGATGGAGGTGGTGGTGGGTTTAAGATGGCGGCTGTGGTTGGTGGGATGGAGGTGGTGGTGGGTTTAAGATGGCGGCTGTGGTTGGTGGGATGGAGGTGGTGGTGGGTTTAAGATGGCGGATTGTAGAAAAACGTATAAAAGCAGGCGATTTTTATGGGTTTAAGATGGCGGCTGTGGTTGGTGGGATGGAGGTGGTGGTGGGTTTAAGATGGCGGCTGTGGATGGTGGGATGGAGGTGGTGGTGGGTTTAAGATGGCGGCTGTGGTTTGTGGGATGGAGGTGGTGGTGGGTTTAAGATGGCGGATTGTAGAAAAACGTATAAAAGCAGGCGATTTTTAGGGGTGGGGTGTATTCATTGCACTACCCTGCGGAGCACTCTGACTGACCTTACCTGACCAGCCTGCCTGCCTGCTTCACCTCTAGCCTGCTTCACTTCTAGCCAGCCAGCCAGCCTGCTTGCCTGCTTGTATGAGCTGTGGAGAACCTTTTACTTTTTTTCATTTTACCAGTGCAAATTCACCAGACTATTACACCGTAGCAGTTACTCACCAGTCTGAGTCCAAAGTCATGGAGTCATCATTTTTAGTGAAGCTTCGAAAGTACCGTGTTCGCCTCATTGATGAAATGCAGCATGTGGCCGAATTATGTGATTTGCTTATGGAGGAAAACATACTTCTGAAACAGCATGTCGAAGATATCATGGCTCAGAAAACCACTTCAGCACAAAACAGAGCCCTCATCGATGGTCTAGTGCGCTGTACCCCCTATGCATTTCTAGCCTTCGTGGAGGGGATGAAGAAGACGGGAAATGAAGAACTAGCAGATCTACTTCAAGCCGACGTTATACAAGATGATGGTATCTTAGTCATGGATACTACCGAAGAGCGTACAGCTAGCAAACGTACGCACCCAGCGTCTGGTGTACCTGCCAAACGCGCTGCACGACCCAAACGGCCCCGACTAACACCTTTACAAATACCCGAGTCAGTGCTTCAGCCAGTATCCCAGCAAGTGCCTGTGAAACAAGAAGAAGAAGAAGAGGTGCAACTTCCTATGTCTGTGCAGGATATCAATAACATTATCCAGCAGGCCTACCAGGCAGCCCACACGGACATTTGGGAGCTCTCAGCCTATTTAACTGTGAGTGTCAAAGACGAAGAAGTACATTTTAACGCACCGGCCTATAACGACAGACCCGCTAGGCATATTGCCTTGACCTTCGACACCTGGCAAAAACTAGAGACCCTTGATTACGCCATCGATGCGGTTATTCGCGACCAGGGGGGTGACGAAGCGAAATTTGATGTGGGTGACGACATCTTTGTCAGCTGTGCCTATTTCAACGACCAGCTCCTGGTGCATATCCGTAAATGGAAAATGAGGTTAGATACGCAAGAGCGTGTTCCTTGTCCTCAGGGTGTCACCTTGAAAATAACGGCGTGGCGGAAGTTGCAGAGTCTCACAGGTACAATTCGTCAAGCCCTGGCTTACCAGGTGTCTCACTATATTTATAAGAAGTACATCGACACAGTCCTGGATCTTATCAGACCTCGCATTCGACACTTGCGTACCCAAGCATGTGCAGGCTGTGGGAACAACAGTCCGATAAACATGCATACGTGTGTGGACAATAGTGTACCCTCATACGCGCTGATCACTGAGGCACTACAGGGCGTGACCGAGGAGCAAATTGCCCTGGCATTGGAAGCTGCCTGCGCTCCCAGAATTCCACCTGAAGAGATTGCTACCTATATCTACGTGCACCAGGGGCGGAAAGACGATGATGAGTTCAAACAAGTCTTGTTGCATAACTATTGAACAAGTGTGGTGTTGAAAAACATTTACCGTATTCCTACACGTTCATTGAAGCGGCTTGAGAGCGTATAATTGTATTAAAAATTCAATACTCAGAGTTTTTTACTGTTAATTGTATTAAAATTCAATACTCAGAGTTGAAGACGTTCATTCTATTGTCTTGTTGTATAAATATTGAACATTTTCAAAGTAAATATCTGCAATCATGCAAAAACACCCCTCCCTCCCCCTCTTTCTAGTCCAAGCCCCTGTGCTGGTTCAATAATTTCAGTCCGTTATGATTCGGGCTGTAATGTTATTCCTTTTACCGATGTAACATGTCGCACAGGGTCGTCAACGACAGTGACAAATATCGGCAATCATGCAAAAACACCTCTCCCCTCCCCTCTTTCTAGTCCAAGCCCCTGTGCTGGTTCAATAATTTCAGTCCGTTATGATAACACGTTCATTCTATTTGTGTTAATAAAAATAGTAGAAAATTAAAAAATGGTTGTTAGTGTTCATTCTTTTTTTTTTTTTTGCAATTGTATTAAAAAATTTTTTTTCATAGGGATGATGGGAGCTAGTGTTATTTTTTTGGTGCTTTGAGTTTAGAAGTTTTCCCTTTCGGAAAGATGGGGTGGCTGTAAAAACAGCCTTTGGAAAAGTGTTACCACACTTGTTTTAGGAGCGGTAAATTCTCTTTACCCCGGCCACCTGCTTCCTACAGACGGGACACTTGATCTTTAAATGCTGTTCGTCCGTTTCAGCGCAGTGGCACATGTCCCCTATACATGTTAGCGTCACCCAGCATTCTTGACATAGGCATAAATGCCCGCACGGAAATAGGGCGTACAGGCTTTCCTCGTCTGTACACACGCTGCAGCTTGATTTACTTTCTTCCTTCTGTCGGTCTTCTTCTTGTTTTGAAATCATAACGTCCATTTGATCCATGTCTTGTCTCATGTGATTAATCTGTTCGTTCAGGCGGGTTACCTCGGCCCAAGAGCATGGTGGTGGTTGTGGTGTTGTTGTTTCGGTAGCCGACTCGGTAGCCGACGTTGTTTCCGAAGCCGACGTCGTTATAATCGGAGTTTGTGTAGCCGTTGTATTTGCTGGAGGTCTGTTATTGTTTAACCAGGGGAGTTCTTCTTCTTCATCAGTTATATCCTGATCTTCTTCTTGCATTGCCATGATCTCCTCGTCTTGTTCTTGACTTCGCTGTCTTATCAACCTCGCATCTTCTTCCATTGCCTCCCTCCGCAGCTCTTCCAGTTGTTCTTCACTTCGCCGTATCATCGTTTCGTCGGCAATAACCCGCTCAAAGCTTGTAATTTTGTCACTCCATCGTTGGCCGTAATCACCTCTCTGTGTTCTCTAGGATCTCTCGGATCGGTGAATAGCCTTCGTCTTGTACCCATGATTGTAGTTGTGAATAAATGGCAACATACTACGCGTTATTTATAGTCTAGGCGTTCTGTGGGTGGTGGGATGGAGGTGGTGGTGGGTTTAAGATGGCGGCTGTGGTTGGTGGGATGGAGGTGGTGGTGGGTTTAAGATGGCGGCTGTGGTTGGTGGGATGGAGGTGGTGGTGGGTTTAAGATGGCGGCCTGTGGCAGTGGGTCCAAGATGGTAGTATCTGCTAAAAAATTTTGTGTTTTATTTTCCCAACTTTAAAACGGGTCTCATTTTTTGCAATAAATGTGAGTTCACTGCAGTATGTTTATCGAAAGAAAAAACTAGGAAATTTTATTTTTTTTATCCTTGAGCTACGGTAACTCACTCCCCATTTCACACCCATAGCTGTACTCACATTTTGCCTGCACACTGTGTTACTGTAGCTCAAAAAAATAAAATTTCCTAGTTTTCTTTTGATAAACCAGCTACAATTTTCAGGGTGACATTATAAGGCTGTGAGCAACATACTTGACGTATTTTTACCCAGGAAAACCGATTTATTTCCAGTGTACCGGGTTTTCCACACTACCACACCGTAACGTTACGCGTCTAAAAATCGATAAAATCATTAAAATAGTGACTTAGTCTACCGCTACCCTTCTAAATTTTTAAATGCTACACGATCAGTTGCCTCAGTTCAACTTGAAATAAAATTTATACGTGCACTCGCATTTATTGCAAAATCACACCGTTTTAAAATTGGAAAAGAAACACAAAAATATTTCTCCAGCGTAAGTGACCACAAAAAAAATATAAAAATTTCCCTGACGTCCGCGCATTACACTATAAATAGCGCGCAGTATTTACTGATCCACATTCACAATTATGCCAGTGTCTACTAGACGTGCAGAAGCTTTTCATTTTACGAGTGCGAATTCACCAGCCTATTACGTGGTATTTGATGAGCCTGTCATGGAGTCATCCCTGTTGGCTGAAATCATGGATATTGACATACCAGACTTGATGACAAATCATGATGATGATAATGAACTACAACTGCTCGGAGCCATCGATATGGTACATGACGAGCCATGGATCGATGCTATTATAGGAGACTTATTTAAAGACGAACCCCAGGACCACCCTAATCAAGACCCCCCAGCAGCGACACCGGATCTTACCACAGACGAACTCCAGGACCACCCTAATCAAGACCCCCCAGCAGCGACACCGGATCTTACCACAGTCGAATACCAATGTTTTGACGACATCGACCGAGTGCTACAAGATATGTTGAAACAACAAAGCCTCCAAGCTAAAGGAGAACAAGAAGCACGAGAAACGGAAGAAGAACAAAAAACAGAAACAGAAGAAGGACAAGAAGGAGAAGAAGGCAGCGAAGGACAAGAAGGACAAGAAGGAGGCGAAGGACAAGAAGTAGAAGAAAGCCAAGAAGGCGAAGGACAAGCAAAAAAGGAGAAGAGGAAAGACTCAAGAAGAAACAGAAAAGACTCAAGAAAAAACAGAAAAGACTCAGGAAAAAACAGAATAAGAGAGAACACAAAAGACTCAAGAAAACTCAGAAAACAGGCAAGAACAAATAGACAAGACACAAGAAAAAACAGAAAAGACGCAAGAAAAAACAGAAAAGACGCAAGAAAAAACAGAATAAGAGAGAACACAAGAAAAATAAGCAAAAAAGAAAACGAAGACGTCATCCACTACGCTTCCGCAATAACAACAACAACACTGGCAGCCAACACAGAATGCCAAGCAGCATCCTATTTACGCTGCGTGAAATGCTGTAACCACTTTGCCAAATACGCTATTTTCCCCTGTGGACATCAAGCCTTGTGTGTAGCTTGTATACATCAACATGCCCAAATACCAGAGTGTCCGGACGATTACAAACCCCTAGTGTGTGAATTCATAACCTTGATATGCCCAGTGTGTACTGTGAGAAGACAACGCCACCTGGCCCCAACGATGTAATGTCTTACATCTTCCAAAGGCTCTTTTTAGAGCCCCCTCATCTTTCCGAAAGGGAAAACTTCTAAACTGAAAAGCACAAAATAAAAAAATAACACCAACTCCCACACACACACACACACATATAAAAACACCTCTCCTCCCCCTCTTTCTAGTCCAAGCCCCTGTGCTGGTTCAATAACTTCAGTCCGTTATGATTCGGGCTGTAATGTTATTCCTTTTACCGATGTGTAAAAGTAGTAATATGTCGCACAGGGTCGCCAACGACAAAAACAACCCCTCCCCCTCTTTCTAGTCCAAGCCCCTGTGCTGGTTCAATAATTTCAGTCCGTTATGATTCGGGCTGTAATGTTATTCCTTTTACCGATGTAACATGTCGCACAGGGTCGTCAACGACAGTGACAAATATCGGCAATCATGCAAAAACATCTCCCCTCCCCTCCCCCTCTTTCTAGTCCAAGCCCCTGTGCTGGTTCAATAATTTCAGTCCGTTATGATTCGGGCTGTAATGTTATTCCTTTTACCGATGTGTAAAAGTAGTAATATGTCGCACAGGGTCGCCAACGACAAAAACAAACCCTCTCCCTCTTTCTAGTCCAAGCCCCTGTGCTGGTTCAATAATTTCAGTCCGTTATGATTCGGGCTGTAATGTTATTCCTTTTACCGATGTGTAAAAGTAGTAATATGTCGCACAGGGTCGCCAACGACAAAAACAACCCCCTCCCCCTCTTTCTAGTCCAAGCCCCTGTGCTGGTTCAATAACTTCAGTCCGTTATGATTCGGGCTGTAATGTTATTCCTTTTACCGATGTGTAAAAGTAGTAATATGTCGCACAGGGTCGTCAACGACAGTGACAAATATCGGCAATCATGCAAAAACATCTCCCCTCCCCCTCCCCCTCTTTCTAGTCCAAGCCCCTGTGCTGTTATGCCGCTCATTTTGCACAAAATTTTTGCTTGGTTAGCCCTAAAACACTGAGAGAAAAAAAAACCTATGTGTTTGTAAGTAAGAGATTGGTCCTCAAAAGGACCGTTAATCGGGCAGGGATTGTTTTTTGGTGTTGCAGTTTGCTAATACTATAGAATAAAAAAGGGTATGATGAAGGACCTGTGATTTGAATTTGTGCCAAGTTAGAAGCTCTCTTTCGAAAGCAATGGTTGGCCCTGAAAAGGGCCTTTGAAGTTCAATTTGTTGACCCTGTTTTCTTCAGGGGGGGAGTTTTCCTGTCTACTCCCCTTACAAGGTCTTGTATGAAGCGTGCGGGTGGTATTTCTGCTATATCCACATATTCTGGCTCCACGACTGGGGGCTCTTGTTGTTGTCGTGGGGGTGGTGGATACAACTCCTCCATTGCCGCTTTCAAGTGCACCAACCACTCCTCATCCGTTACGGTTCGTGCTAACACGATGAGGACGCGGAGAATCCTGGCCACTTGTTGATTGAAATGGTTGTCCACTTGTTGGCACCAGCCTTGAAGTTCTCTGAGCCAGAAATCTTTGACGTCCTTCACCATTTTCTCTCTCTCCCTGCGTGCTGCCGTCATTCCCCCCGAATCCTTTGTGGTCGACATCTTGGCTGCTACACGGCGGTTCATAACACGGCGGTTCATTTTTCTTCAAATGTTGATACGCCTTTTCTGATGTCTGTGAAAGATTTTGGAATGCCCCACATCATGCTCCCGCTGGCTTTTATAAAAATTGCGCGGACCTCAGCGAAATTTTTATATTTTTTTTGTGATCACTTACGCTGGAGAAATATGTTTGTGTTTCTTTTCCAATTTTAAACGGGTGTGATTTTGGAATAAATGCGAGTGCACGTATAAATTTTATTTCAAGTTGAACTGGGGCAACTGATGGTGTAGCATTTAAAAATTTAGCAGGGTAGCGGTAGACTAAGCCACTATTTTTAATGATTTTATCGCGTAACGTTATGGTGTGGGAGTGTGGAAAACCCGGTACACTGGAAATAAATCGGTTTTCCTGGGTAAAAATACGTCAAGTATGTTGCTCACAGCCTTATAATATCACCCTGAAAATTGTAGCTGGTTTATCGAAAGAAAACTATAGAAAAAATAGCCTCCGTTTCAGTGCGGGGCCAACGTGCAGAGTTGCGAATGATTTTGGTGCGCTGTGGATGACGCCATCTAGCGGCCGTTACAGGCACTGAGAATGGAATTTCTATCGGCTTGAGGGATCATCTGCTAATAACCAATAGACCGGTGAAGCATCTGGAGACGATTTCAATGTTGCCTTCTCTCCGACCTGTGAGCGAATTCTTAATTGTTACAGTCCAGGCACAAATGGCACGCAGATGTAGCGTCGTAAATGTTCTGAAGTATATTTATCTTGGAGCGAGCCTACAAAATTGCATTGTAATCTCAATTTAATTATTTTCTAGAACAGGGTACGGGTACGATACGATACGATACGAATTTTATTACGATGAAATAATGGACTGAAATTATTGAACCAGCACAGGGGCTTGAACTAGAAAGAGGGAGAGGAATGTTTTTGCATGATTGCAGATATTTGTCACTGTCGTTGGCGACCCTGTGCGACATGTTACTACTTTTACATGTAAAAGGAATAACATTACAGCCCGAATAGGGTTTTTTTTTTTTTTTTACTCACGAGTCATTAGCAAGAATCGATATATACACATTTGCCTGGTCGGTGTTTTGTCATTCACCACTATGGCAGCGCACGGAACGGAGCTCGCCTTCTTCCAACTCACGCCTGAGATCATCCTCATCGTCTATGACCATGAACTGCAAATGGACATAGACATTTTGGAGCTAGGTGAGTTACTACTGGTCCGATGGGGTCGAGTGAGGTATCAAAGTGAAGCCTAGGTGAAGGGGCATCTGACTGGAGTAGCGGGTTTGAACTAGCGTCATTCTGCGCATGCGCGGTGGCCCAAGGGTATGGAAATAGCCGTGTTGGGAGCTAGGTGAGTTACTACTGGTCCGATGGGGTCGAGTGAGGTATCAAAGTGAAGCCTAGGTGAAGGGGCATCTGACTGGACTAGCGGGTTTGAACTAGCGTCATTCTGCGCATGCGCGGTGGCCCAAGGGTATGGAAATAGACGTTTTGGAGCTAGGGAGCCCTAATGGTCCAATGGGGTCGAGTGAGGTATCCATGTGAAGCATTCGTGAAGGGGCATCTGATGGGCTGGGTGTGGGGTTGAACTAGTGGCATTCTGCGCATGCGCGGTGGCCCAAGGGTATGGACATAGACGTTTTGGAGCTAGGGGAGCCCCTAATGGACCAATGGGGTCGAGTGAGGTATCAAAGTGAAGCTTAGGTGAAGGGGCATCTGATGGGTTGGGTGTGCGAAGCTCTCGTCCAATCAGAAGCGAGTATTTCAAATCCGTCCCAGAGCTCTCGTCCAATCAGAAGCGAGTATTTTGACCCGGTGCATTATGGGACATATCCAAGATGGCGGCACGTATGTTCAAGATGGCGGCACATCCGGTGTCGAAAACTGGCCCTTTTGTCGGGATGTGGTCACCTAGTGTCGAAAACTGGACCCTGTATGGATCCCGCTAGACGTGTTGGAGCTAGGGGAGCCCTTAATGGGCCAATGGGGTCGAGTGAGGTATCAAAGTGAAGCATTCGTGAAGGGGCATCTGATGGGCTGGGTGTGGGGTTGAACTATCGGCATTCTGCGCATGCGCAGTCTGGCCGTAGTATAGAAATAGACGTGTTGGGGTGGTGGTGGGCCCCTAGTGGGTCGATGGGATCGAGTGAGGTATCGATGTGAAGCCTAGGTGAGGGAGTTACACTAGGGTGTCGTATCCATTCTGCTTCGCAGGTCACGTGGTGGGGTTGTGACGTCACTTCCGGTTTTTCACTAAAACTACCTCCAAACCCAGAAGAGTTCCAACGCTCAACCCTCCGGGGTGTTTTCCCGCCCCGCCCCGCCCCGCCCCGCAGGGCGAGCGCGCGCGCGCGCGCGGGTTCTCCGGAAGTGCGCGCGTCATCCCCGGCAGTGCCCGCGCGCGGACGCGGGTCAAAAGGTCAAAGGGTCACCTCCAGGTCAAACGGTCCAATGTCCAATGAGACAATGTTGCGGCATCGCTATAGTCAGAGCTTGAGGACAAAAAAAAGGGATTCTAGATGAACCTGGGAAAGATGGGCAGGTCCATTTGGACCAATCAGCGGTCGAGAAAAAGACCAATCAGCGGTCGAGAAAAAGAACCAATCAGCGGTCGAACAATCAGCCAATCGAATTGGGGTACTCACGGTGTGCTTTCGCTGACGCCCGCGCCTACATCTGGGTTCTTGTACACCCGGGTAATGTTTTTCTGGACATGGATGGGTTACCTTTGGCTCCATTCTAGGCCACTGATTGGCTAATACGGTGTTCAAAGCCAGTTTCTTGCATTATGCTCATAGAACTTATAGTCATAATCTATACGTGTTGGACGAGTCTCTTCACTCACCGTATACACGTACCTCAATGAAATGCCCGCTCCAAACCTAGACCAAAAACACGTACTTGGTCTGTAGGCTGATTTCATTGGCTCTCTATTTTTACTATAGTGCTCTTGCATTCTAACCTTGATGGGTTACCTAGAACTTATAGTCATCAACATAATCTATACGTGTTGGACGAGTCTCTTCACTCACCGTATACACGCACCTCATATGACTGGACGGCCTCTCGTTTTAATGTGCATGCTCCATTTCTCTGGTTAACTTAAAATGCACTGCGCGCAGGCCACTTGTTCTTTTATTATCACGTTATTGTTATGACGTTGTTGTTCTGACGTTCATTGATGTTGAATAAAAATTGATGAAAAAACACAAAAAATGATGGGGTTTTGACTTATTTTTTTTATTTAAGTCCACAAGAATGTATAGAATAGGTACAAATAGAATAGTAGTGGTGGTAGGATTAAGGTACAAAAAAAGTTCTGTCAGGAGTAGGATTCGAACCTACGCCAGCTCTTCGCCGACCAGCACTTAATACCGGCGCCTTAGACCACTCGGCCATCCTGACTTTTACAGTTTTTTTAACTGGTGTATCAACAGTTATAGTTCGACATTGTTCACAAGTCCAAGTAAGTGGTGCTCACACCATCGGCCAACACTTTCCGTTTCGGGTAAAAGAAAGTAAAGGCGTCTCGTTGCTGAATGTACGTCCGCATCTGGTGATCCACCACCCGAAATCCTCGGTTAGTGCCACTGGCACTGGCCTGGCTTTGCAGCACGTTCAAGTACAAGGCTTTGTCGATGTTGGGATCGCGCCGGCTCACCCCTTTGCAGCTAAACTTATTTTCGTCTCCCCCGTAACAGTAATACGTCTTGGAGGAGAGACCAATCATAGCATCCCCACTCCACTCCAGCTTGAAGAGGCCCGGCGTACGCTTATCGTACTGGTAATGGTCACGTCGAGGTAGCCACTGGTCCCGTTCCGCTTCATACTGAGTACGTAACTCCGGTTTCACCAGGGACTCCCAATCCGCATTAGAGACGGCCATGTAGGCCGAGTCGGTATCCATCTCCATGAGTTGCCAGTCTGATGGATTAAAATACACACCCATGAAATCATAGGCCGAGTCGGTATCCATCTCCATGAGTTGCCAGTCTGATGGATTAAAATACACACCCATGAAATCATACAGAAACTGCAGCATCCTGAGCTTGGCCACCTGGTATACCATACGTCCAATCTGCAGGGTAGGTTGTAACGGATAGTCTTCTTGGCTAAAGTGACTTCATAGGTGTCGTCATCGATGACCTCCACGGAGCGAAACAGAGGAGAATTCACTTTTTTGCGGGCTTGGGCAGTAGTACAAATGTTCACGTTCACGTGCTTATCCTGGTTCGTGACCGTTTTCCATAATAACCATTGCCCGTCAACTTCCAACATTCACCGATGATGGCCTCACTCGGGTATTGGTCACCTTGACGACGGGCCGACGTCACGATGTCGGCATTCTCCGCAAAACAAGCGTCGGGTATGTACTGTATCACTTGGTATATTTGGGTAATTTCCAAACCGTGGTTCATGTACCACTGCAGTAAGGGAGTGCCCAGCAAGATTTTGTCGGCCCACATACTACCAATCAACATCCGTCGAGGTTGAGGCAAACACTCGTGTTGCTCCGCATAGGCCCTCATGGTGTCCCCAATATCATCCCGACCCACCAGCGTGTTCTTAAAGATGGGAGGACACTGGGCGAAGAGAGGCTTGAGAGTGTCGGGAACATGCAAATCACATTCGACAAAGCCGTAGAGGTCCCCCGAACGAATGACGTCGAACATCTGTGGCAGACTCAGGAGTCGCCGACGACTCAAGGGGTACTCGCGCTCTTTTAGGAAACGTCGTAAATGGGGCAGGGCCTGGCACATCGTGTGAAATTCACACTCCCACATTTCAATCAGATGGTATCCTCTCTCTTTCACATAATCACCGTTCTCCACCACTTCTTCCCGTAATTCTTCCGGTGTTTTTCCACGTCGTTCGTTGAAGCGTCCAGCGCTGAAATGGCATTCGTGGCCGTGCCAATAGCAACCGTAAAATTGAAATACGGTCGGTGTCCTACCCACCAGGGCAAACCCATCGACGGGGAGTCGACGATCTCCTATCCGCTTCTCTGTGGCGTTGGTCTGGTGTCGTATATAAATTGCCCGTCGATAGGCTTCCCAATCCAACCACTGATCAGCCAGATGCTTGTAGGGTGTACGTTGCGGTGTAAAATGCTCACCTTCCGCCAACCAACGTGTATAATGGCCACTGGGCATAGGTTGGGCCAGCGACCACAGGTACAAGGCATTCGCATCGAAACCGATGATCTTAGCACAGGGTTTTCCACTGGGGAGAGTAGTGACGTCCTTCTCGTGATAACGGTGAAAAATAAGACTCGGTCCGCCGACAATGTTGTGCTTTAGACAATCATGCATGTCTGCATCTTTTTGCTGTATCAGCGAGAAGTACGTAGCACACTCTTGAAAAAGATGGCGAAGCGCCAGACCCGGTAAACTCAAGCACTCCTTGAAGATGTCGACGTGCATTTGGCGACGAAAGAGTTGAACCATTTCTCGGCCGCTTCCAGGAAAGGAACTACATCTAGGTTATTATACCATATCAGGAAATCTCGCAAGGTCTGCATATGTTGATCGTTCCATACCTGCTGTAGTTCACGGTACGTGTCTTCCGGACATTCCACTTGCTTCAAATCATCAAAGAAGGCATCCCGGGGTGGCAACTGTGTTTCCTGCAAACGGTCGAGCGTTGATATATACGTGTAAGGGAACCTCCCTTTGGTTTGTGCACAGTTATACGCCTTGCCCCACTGATCATAGCTACAATTAGGAGCTAAGTAGTTCCGTATATCCAGGAAATGCAGTGATGTGGTAGTGAGGGCCATATGATTATTGATCTTCTTGATGATGGACTTCATGGTATTGGCCTGGGCCAAGTAGGGGTAAAGAAGTTCCTTCACCATGTTCAAATCATAGCGTCCCGAGTTGAAACCTAGCACCGGTAACTGGCCTAGATATTGTAGGAAGCGCACTTTCAATTTCTCCGCATACGGTTTCGGTAAAGGCACATCCTGCGACTGCAGGGGCTGCGACTCGGGCTCCGACTCGGGACTCCGACCGACTCGGACTCTTCATCGTCACTAAACGCTACACCCGGTATAGGAATTCGATCGTCCAGTTGGTCCAGTACGTCCTGGAACTTGGACACCAATAGTTCTGTACTAGCCGCACTGACTTCCTGTAAATACTCCATCATGCGGGTGATCAACTCATGGGAATCCCCGTGGACACGAAACACACCGGTGCAGCGTCATAGCCAGGTACGTTGCTCGAAATACTCACACTCAGAGGAATATGGCGCTGCGTCCACTGCGTTTTCGCTGAAAACATGTCCATGGGCTCCAACAGGGCCTCAAAATCGTAACACGCCCGGTAGGGAAAATAACGATCTGCCTGCGGTATGATCACACCCTCATCGGCCAGTTCCTGGAAAATAGTAGGCGTATTATGATACACACCACCCGGATATACTCGCTTGACACTGTTGTCACAGATTTTCTCGTGGCGATGTAAGTTGGAGGAACGGTGAAACACCCGATGGCATTGGGCACAACTGTAAGACTGAGCGTACTGGCTCATATCGTAGATCAGCGAAAAATGACTCACGCCATTGTCGTCGAACACATTGACTTTCATCGTAGCAGCATACCGTTCTGTTGAACGACGAACCAATTCAGCAACAAATGTATCCTCCTCGCATCGTAATCGGTATACAAAGATATTGATGTTGAACAGTGTTTCCACGTCATCCAAATTCTTGAACGGAACTCCACGGAAGTGCCGCTTATCCAAGTCTTGCTGCTGTAAATACTGTTCCCAGTCATTGGCCACTGTGTCACAAGCCTGGGGGTCACACGCGTCCACATGCACGGCCAAACACCGAAACAGACATTTCCGGTCTTTGTAGGGCCCATTTGCCCCTCCTGTTAATGCATACAGGCCTTTTCGATGAAGCAACCACGGGGGTAGTAGTACAGGAGCACCGATAGGATGATCTCTCGTGACGAAAAATGTGACGTTGGTCACCATTTCCACATGCCATTGGGTATTGGGGCGTTGCAACCGGGCCCATTCCAATGGATCCAACGTAGTCAGTTGGTCGATGAGTGGCTCCAGAGAAATCGCATCCGTCACCGTGAACGGCTGATCAAACACATAGGTATTATTGCTGGGATAATGATACCGCACTTGGTCCGTCTCCTTGTGCCGTAAAATGTACCCGAATGTCATATTCAACTTGAACGCTGTCACCTGATCTGTGAAAATATTCTCGGCATAGGTAGACAAATACGTGAGGTCCTGCAATCGAAAGTTATACAAGTCCAATAGACGACGGTCACGGTGAAAACAATGGCGTATGGTAACCCAGTGACGTCGATAAATGTCCCTGACACGCTCGTCTTCAGGCAAGACTTCAACCGGAGGTGCTGCTGGATCCCAGGGAAAATCTTCTCCACGTCTCATGCTTTCGTCTCATACAAGCGGATAGGCAAGCAGACAGGCAGGCAGACAGGCTGGTCAGGTCAATCAAGCAGGTAGGCCGGTGAGGTCAATCAGGCAGGTAGTGCAATGAATACACCCCACCCCTAAAAATCGCCTGCTTTTATACGTTTTTCTACAATCCGCCATCTTAAACCCACCACCACCTCCATCTCACCAACCACAGCCGCCATCTTAAACCCACCACCACCTCCATCCCACCAACCACAGCCGCCATCTTAAACCCACCACCACCTCCATCCCACCAACCACAGCCGCCAACTTAAACCCATCACCACCTCCATCCCACCAACCACAGCCGCCATCTTAAACCCACCACCGCCTCCATCCCACCAACCACAGCCGCCATCTTAAACCCACCACCACCTCCATCCCACCAACCACAGCCGCCATCTTAAACCCACCACCACCTCCATCCCACCAACCACAGCCGCCATCTTAAACCCACCACCACCTCCATCCCACCAACCACAGCCGCCATCTTAAACCCACCACCACCTCCATCCCACCAACCACAGCCGCCATCTTAAACCCACCACCACCTCCATCCCACCAACCACAGCCGCCATCTTAAACCCACCCCCACCTCCATCCCACCAACCACAGCCGCCATCTTAAACCCACCACCACCTCCATCCCACCAACCACAGCCGCCATCTTAAACCCACCACCACCTCCATCCCACCAACCACACGCATGCGCACACCGCCCCAAAACCGCCCCAAAACAGGTCGCTGTGACGTCACAAAAGGTTCTGCGCATGCGCACTGAAGCGCTTTTGGCTCGAAATGCTCGGTGTATACTACTGGTGTCCACACCGACAACCGACTACCATCATCATAGTTTTTTTTTATCAACTTTTAATACTCACAACGTTGCTGGCTATCGTGAAAACCTTGAAAATCTAACTATAAACTACCTCATCAGTTTATCCCTGCAAAAAACTCCCCATTCTTCCTGTGACGAAATCTGCACCCACGATAGGATCTACATAGCTTATCTAGATCCTATGGCAGCAAACCCAGAACATACAGCATATCTACTCTGAATTTTCCTCAAGCCCTGCTGTTCCTGCCGAAATGGCCTTACAAAATACCCAGCCCCGACGCAGTGGGAGACAAAGACAAGTTAATCGCAAATACATTCCCGACAAGTCCAATACTAGCTCCAACAAAACTGTGAACTATGCAATTAATCCTCAAAAAACCCTGGAAAAGAAACATTCCCATACCATGAGACCTCCCTTCGGCATAGAATGTAAGGACAACGACAATATTGTCGTAACGCTGTCTACCTCAACCCTGTCTCTATTCGACGCAGCCATACAGGACCTAACAAAAGCAAAAACATCACAATATAGTATAGTCAGGCAGACTGTACGAGAGGACACTCAGGGTGCCAGCATTGACAAACTCTTGGTAATTGAAAGAGAGGACGGTGTGACCTGCACTATCAATATATACAATACCACTACTCGTGCCATGATCAATGGAAGGTTAGCCATGGATTTCCTACTGGACTTCATGCCACACCTAGAAGCATACGTGGACAATTGCAATCCAAATGAAACTGATCAGGAACTTAGATTACACTTGGCAAATGCTGTGCAGTGCATGAGATCTAGTCCTATGATAAATAAACAGAATAAACAGAAAACGACTCGACATAATCTACATGTAACTGACCCCACGATCGAGATTGATCGACTAGCTATCCATGCACCAAAGCGCCCATCGACGATAGGACCGAACAAAAACGACCAAGCACCTGTTCAGCTAAACAGATTCAAAAACAGACCTAAAAATACCACAGTATCTTCTAACCGGCGTCCACCAGCGACAGCCAGATCTACCAACACAAGGTCACATGTACCTACGACCTCAAACCATGATACTTCGCAAAACATCATTAACCCCTCCACGTCGTCCGGTTCGAACCAGAACCTTTCACAAGCCAACATATCTGCTGAAGCATCTCTCCTGGCGTCAATAATCCAGGCTCGAGCTGAACGTTGTCACTTGCAGACAGAGTTGGTTTCTCATGAGCCCTGTCCAGACCAACTCCTATGTATTATATGCCAACTACCAACAGTTGACGGATGTATTGAATGTTCTAGATGTCTTTCCTGGATACACTATAGGTGTGCAAAACTGACAGAAGCTGATATATCCCAGCATACCACTAACCCCGATCTGGACTTTACATGTAACTCTTGTGAACTTTTGCAACTAGAGAACAATAGGGACGACTCATCATCCGAGGATACGGATATGAACGACGAAACCGACCCGAAGCGCCAAACAACAGACAATCCCGCTACATGTCATCTCGGAACTGAGACCCATAGCAACCCCTCCCCGCTCAATGGCGATGATGCAAATATCCCTACCAGAGCAAACGTAGCAGAAGATCCCCATACCACGCCAATCACGGCTCACAATAGGTCTACAAGTATCCAAGACCACGTCCACACCAACGAACCCACTCGATCCACAAACAGCCAGAACTCCCCAGTACGATCTACATACCCTATCAGCGACAGTGATCAAAATACTGTAACAGACCTGGGCCGAGCGCTGTTACGTGATAATGTACCATGTAAGAATAATAATGGATCTTCAATAAACCAGTGTTAAACTGATTTACCACGTGTTCTTTAATTGTTGTGTTTTTACTTCTTCCTGTACTATTCCAATAGGGTATAGGCTATTCCGGCAATAGGGTACTAGTTGTCTTGACCATGGTAATCCAAACCCATCCACTATTTGTCCAACCACAATATATAGTAGTTACAGAAGCAAACCAACAGTAGGTAATCCCAATTCCAGTAGAATGCAGTTAGCGAAGCAGTAACGAACACAAGTAATTAATCCCATCTCCATAGAATAATATGGTCGTATCGCACATGAGGTGAGCCAAACATTCATACCCGCATAATAATATATATGATATCTGCTCTCAATACTACTCCAACCGGGGTACTACTGTGCAGGGATAAGCAAACTTGAGATCCAGAACACAATTAGTGTGCCTACCTTCAATAATTTTTCCCAATAAATGCTTATAATTATCTATATCAATGCCTGTAATATTTGGCTCCCAATGTTATAGCATAGGTGTGCACTCTCTGTAGGCCGAGAGGTGATCTCCATTGCTTGTCCCTGCTCAGTATTTATAGACTTCGCCCAAGGTGTCACGTGATACTATATAGCCAATGAAAACACATACGCTTCGAGAAGCTGGAATTCGGCACTATTTTCATGCTTGAAAATCTCAGATATTTAATAAACTAGACATTCTCCAGTTGTGCTCGACTTGTGCTCTCTAATATTTTATGGATTTACGACCATTGTAACAGAGAAATATATAATAATCACTGAAAATAGTGAAGAGCACAACAACTTGACCAGGTACAGAAATGACCTATCTGAACAACATGGCGAACTTGTGACACGCTTGGGTTCAACTTTCAACGATAAAATACACATATTAGTCACAGAACAAGGTTGTGCTCTAAGTGTGCTCCGGAATTATTTTGATCATAATTTTTGGTTATATATACAGAATGGGCCAAACAAGTGAATTAATGATAGAGCACAATACCAAACTCAGTTCATCGGCAAAATCCCTATGCCCCAGTATGGCGAAATTGGCCAGTTGTACTTGACGCAACTTCTGTTAGAAATATTTATATTCTACAGCTGAGTTTACTCCCAAACATAATTTTCCCGATAACTAGAATATATACAGAAATGAATCGTGAAAGGACAATACTTACGGTGAAGTATTGGCGAAGTTTTGTAATTAAATTCAGAGGCAGGCAGGCAATGTTTCTAGCCGACGCAATCGGCGCAGCAACACAAAACATCCGCCATATAGTCCGTACTCTAATTTATAATTTCTAGCTTCACCGCTTCTGTTAGGGTGAAAAGTAGCATCAGTTCGTCTCAAAACCAGATAATATTTCAATAAGAACAGTTTAACGTCATAAACATGATGAGAAAGTCAAAATAGCTCTTCCAGTTTTCACCACAACCAAAATACTTTTTACAACCTATAGTAATGGTGGCTTCGGGAGACGTGAGGCGGGAGCACAAAACATTGGCAACATTGCCAGGTAATTTCGCTATATCTAGATCATGGAATATTTGATACTAGAGTCATTATGGACAAGGTAAGTTTCTTCTTGATATAAAAATGTCATAGTTCATGTCCAAGCTGTATGGAAATGTGAACGACCACTCTATCGATAAAAAAAGGGGGAGGGGGGGGGGAATAAGTCCGACATGTAAACAAATGAGTTGGCTACAATAGCCCACGGATATTACAATACGGACTCAGCTACGATCTCCATCCCAGTGCCTGTAACACCTTAACCACACCAGTTCTACCTAGGACCAGTAACCCTATTGCTGTAAACGCCACAATAATTGACATAACAGAACCAAACCTGGTAGAAAGACCACCCCCACCTGTTGAAGTAGCTGTTGAAGTTGTCACAATGCCCAACCCCAGCAACCGTCGATCACAAAAACAGAAACAAGGTCCTGAGCAGGCCCCAGCCCAAAAGAAGACCTATACCGAACAAGACCTACTTAAACAAAAGAAGGATCTCGATAAGAGGGAAAAAATCCTGTCCAAGCAGCAATTGGATTTACAGGACAAACTCCAACAACTCACGCTCGCACAAGCTAACATCATCGTGCTTGAGAGAAAAATAAAAGACCTGGAAGCAACCAATATAATCCTCAAAATGAAGCTTGCTGCATCACTTGAAGTAAACCAACAAAGTCCAGACCTTGTCCCGCAAAACGAAATGCCTATTCATCCATCTACCCATGGACAAAAGTTCCCAGGAAGTCTCGAGACCATTGTAAAACGCCTCGAGAAGCTCGAAAATGAGGGCGAGTTAAATCGGCTAAGACAAAGAATTGATCACCTCGAAAAGCGAACATATCCCAGAGAGCCACTCCGACAGATCTCAATCCACATCAGTATATACATCACAGAGGACTGGCACCATCACATCCGTTCGAACCAGCTGTCCCACTTCCACCCGTGTACATACCTCCGGTCAACATAAACCTGCAACCGCCTCAACGACGAGAGACGGACCTCGCAGACACGCAAGACGTTACCGCGACCAATGTCAACACTTCCCCAGCAAAACGCAATCAAGACAAGACCAGTACTCCCGTGGCCGAGGCAACTGTTCCAGCCGATACGGAGCATAACCCAGCACAACTAGGTAAAAACCTACCATTCACCCCCACAAATGAACCATCCAGAGACTACCAAAATACATGCTCTCCACCCTGTCCATCCACGAATAACGTTAACACAGCTAACAACAGCCCTCCAATCTCTCATTCACAACGACCATCTCAGCAGCCTTTTTTAGGAGCAGGCCGTGCCTCCCCAGCAACCTGGTTACCACCGCCAATCTACCTACCCGTACCGAGATGGATCCCGGCATCAATGCCAACCGTCTTCCCACCCCTCTTACCAGCAGCCCACCAAATGCCACCGTTCTTCGTGCCGCCACAATTAACACTAAAAACGTTATTTCCAACCGGATTTATGCCAAGACTGTTCTAGATCAGCACGATATAGTATGCATGCAAGAGCACTGGCTCTTTGACTTTGAAAAAGACCAATTAAATGATATTCACCCTGAATTTAGCGCTGTCTCCAAATCAGTAGATACCAATGACCCCATATCGCCGTATCAAAGCCCTAGAGGTTATGGCGGAGTCGCCATCCTTCTAAGACAAGAACTCATGCCAAAAACCGACGAACTGCCGGATGGCGATCATAGAATCATTGCCATACAAATACAAGCAACTCCAAAACCGCTATGTGTAATCTGTGTCTATATGCCTGCTAAAAACCACCCAGAAACAGAATTCGACGACACCTTACAGCAGCTGGACCATATTATCTTAAAATACAGAGATTCTCACCACGTAATCCTTGGAGGCGATTTTAACGCCTCCCTGCTAATGCGGCGTGACAACTCTAGGGACAAAAAACTAACAGCATTCACCAATAAATCTCAGCTGACCTCCTGCACCAAGGGAAAACAAATGACCTTCTTCCACGTGAATGAGATCGACCAGGCACAAATTGACTACTTCTTCCTGCCAATACCACACAAAAGCATTATAGCATCGAGCAAAGTCGTCGAGATGGACCCTAAAAACACATCCGATCATACTCCTGTATCCATCTCCATCAAAGTGGAAACGGCACTGAAACCAACAGCAAAATCAGCAGCCAGCATGCCCAACCCGAAACCTATCAACTGGAAACGTCATAGGCAAGCATATACGGAAACGGTTGAAGAAGTCCTTCATCCCTGCAAAGACTGCATCTCAAAATTTGACATTACCTGTGAGGTGAAACGCCTTGAACTGGCATTGCATACAGCAGCAAGACTAGCATCTGGCCAGCCCGAGCCCAAAAAGTCAAAATCTGGAATCCAATACATAAAACCAAATATTCTGGATGCGATAAAGTGCAGCAAAACATCTCTCCATAAATGGAAAATATCTGGTAGTCCTAGATCCAAACTTCACCCAGCGACAAAAGCCAGAATAGAAGCCCGTAAACATATTAGAAAAGTCCAACGAACTGAGGCAGCAAAGAAACGTGACAGAAACTATGCACGTATAATGGCAGCCCATAAGGACGATACCAGGCTTTTTCACCACTTAATAAATCGGCAACGGAAATCCAAAACGAAACAGACGCGGCAATTCCTGCTCCACGGCGACCTCTACGAAGACGATCAACTTCCTGATGTGTGGAGACAATACTTTAAAGAACTGGCGTCCCCCACTGATAACGAACATTTTGACCAATCATACACTGAGCAAGTCAATCTTGAATTCATGGTAATGGAGAGCCTAGCCCAACATAAGGACGAACCTCTACTATTCTCTCCTGAAGAAGTCTCTGCAGCCATCAAGGACTTAAACAAAGGCAAGTCCCCAGATATTTATAGTCTCACCGCCGAACACCTTCTCTACGGTGACTTCCCAGTGACGTCCTACCTCACCGAATTACTTAACTGCATGTCATGACAAAGACTTATCCCGGAACTACTGAAGCGTGGAGTGGTCACCCCGATCCTAAAAAAAGGAAAACCACTGAACCACCCCTCAAGCTATCGAGGTATCTCCGTATTACCCATAGTCGGCAAAGTAGTTGAAAAAGTCCTGTTACAGCGTATAAAACCTCTACTGAAACCGTCCCAACACCCCCTTCAACGTGGATTTACGGAGAAAGCATCCTGCAACAATGCCGCACTCATCATCACGGAAGCCCATACAGAAGCCAAGAAGTGTAAAGACAATCTCATTCTCACGACATTCGATGCTCACAAAGCATTCGATGTCGTGTGGCATGAACAGCTACTCCGGAAACTATACCTGCGTGGAATCAATGGCACTATGTGGCTCCTTGTTGCTGACCTATATCACGAAGCGACAAACTGCGCCAAATGGAACAGAAACCTCAGTGACCCCTTCCCTCTGCTCCAAGGCATAAGACAGGGGAGTTCACTCTCTGGTGAAATGTACAAAATCGTTAACAACGCTCTACTCTTTGACCTGCAAGAATCTGCCCTCGGCTTCCTGATTGGTGATATTGACGTCTCCGCCCCAACCTGTGCCGACGACATAGCCCTTTTAACTACATCTCGGCAGGCTGAAAAAGATCAAGTGCAGATCATCGAAAATACAGCTAACAGAGACCATCAAATAATTAATGCAAGCAAAAGTGCTACGTTAACCCTTCACCAGATATCGTCACTACCTCCCCCAGACCTAGACATCAACGGAAACGAAATCCTGGATTTTCCAGAAATAAAACACCTCGGCATCAAGCGCCAGAGAAACCAAACTGAAGTAATCAACGAAAGGATTGTCACGGGCCGTAGTACTACGTACAGCCTGATGGGAGCTGGACTACACGGGTTAAACGGTGTGAACCCCATCATCGGCATACACATCTGGAACACCTACGTCCTACCAAGAATGACTCATAACCTCGAAGCAATCTCCTTAAACAAAGCAGACCTCCGGAAGCTCGAAAACTTCCAGAAGTAAAAAATTAAGCAAATTCAGAATTTACCTACCAGATGTGCAGATGCAGCTGCTACCCTCCTCGTTGGGGCCGAGAAGGTCGAAGCATCCATTCACAAAAGAATGATCTCCCTTTTTCTGTCTATTTGCCATGATCCAGCAAGTAGGGAATACAGCCTCGCTCGTCGACAGATAGCACTAAGGTCCATCAACGACAACAGTTGGTTCTCTACAATCCGATCCATTCTCGCCAAATATAATCTCCCACCTGCAGTCGAACTTCTTCTCAATCCGCCACCTAGAGACTCATTCAAGCGCAAGGCCAAGATCATCATCAACAAATTCTGGACTGATTGGCTCCGGGATGAAGCTGCCAAGAAAAGTTCGCTCAAGTTCTTGAACACTGCGGCTTGTGGAGTAAAAACCCCGCATCATGTTTGGGCATCAGCTAATTCTTGTCCCCGTGATATCCAGAGAGCAGCCATAAAGGCAAAACTCCTCACTGGCTGCTATCCACTACAAGAAAACCGTGCAAGATTTAATCAATTCTCCGTTGACCCAACATGCCTCCTTTGTTTAGATGCTACGGAGGACCGCACTCACTTCATCTGCTCTTGCATTAAACTGCAGCACATCCGCGAGCACCGGGTCGAAAATATGCTCACCCTTCTGAAAAATGCAGGACATGATCGTTTAGCTACAGAAGCTCGTTCCAACCCGATAAAACTGACACAAATTGTGCTAGACTTCAGCATGCTGATTCCTCAGAGTGTACTAAAACATTCCACCAACCTACTGCAACAGATAGAAAACCACTCCCGGCCACTGTGCTATGCCCTCCACATTGAAAGAGCCTCCCTAATCCTGGCATTGAATTAAACAGAAACCGAGAGAGAGAGTTAGTCGCGTGTACATACATGTAGTTGTAGTATATATAGTCAACAGTTGTGAATTCGTGTAAATAGACTGCCTAATTCATTATTCCAAGATATGTATACCGTTACCTCTTACAGAGGGTGCTCCTAGATGAAAAGGAGGGATTTCCGGAACAACAACAACAACATAGCGTATTTCCTATAAACGAGTTTAGTAATTTTATATTTTATATAAATTTATATGACAACCGACGACTGTCAGCACAAGGATTACATCATTCTTGTATGTTCGTGTAAGTTCGTTTATATATGATGGTGTCCACACCGACGACCGACTACCATCATCATAGCGTATTTCCTATAAATGATTTTAGTAATTTTATATGTGTTGAGGGCACACCGACAACCGACGACCGTCAGCACAAGCATTGCATCATTCTTGTAATTTCGGTTATATATGATGGTGTCCACACCGACAACCGACTACCATCATCATAGAGTATTTCATATAAACGAGTTTAGTAATTTTATATGTGTTGGGGGCACGCCGACAACCGACGACCGTCAGCACAAGCATTACATCATTCTTGTAATTTCGGGTATATATGATGGTGTCCACACCGACAACCGACTACCATCATCATAGCGTATTTCCTATAAATGATTTCAGTAATATTATATGTGTTGGGGACACACCGACGACCGCCAGCAAGAGCATTACTTCATTTTTGTAAGTTCGTTTATATACGATGGTGTCCACACCGACAACTGACATATCCTATTTCATATAAACGGTTGAAGTACTTTTATATGTGCCAGGGACGCACCGACAACCGACGACTGTCAGCAGAAGCATTATATCATTCGTACTAGTTCGTTTAAGTTCGTTTATATGATGGTGTCCACACCGACAACCGACTAGCACAAATATGGCGTATTCCCTATTCATGAAAACAATTTAAGTCATTTTATATGTGATGGGGGCACACCGACAACCGACCACCGTCAGCACAAGCATTACATCATTCGTGAAAGTTCGTGTTAGTTCGTTTATATACGATGGCGTTCACACCGACAACCGACTACCGCCAGGAATAACTCACATCGAGGCTGCCTATATCGAGCTGTCACATCTCCCGAAGCAGGTAGGAAGATCTTATTAGTTTTTAGCAGTTTAAATATATATTTACAATTTGATAACTTGCAGTTCTTTCCACTAACACTTACGCACAACTGAAAGCGAATGTCACAACATAGTTTTGCAAAACCGAATTTGACAAAATCATTTTGCTGAATATGTATGTAGAAACACGTGGTTGGTACCGTCGGTCGGCAGTCACCGACTGTTACCGTATGTGCCCTCAAGTTGCGGATATATATGAGGATATATATCGATATATATGATGCCGGCCATGCGTAGGCCTTCTATAGCATTTTTAGCCCATCATCACCAGATGGTGGGCTGTTCAAATTGCTTTTCGTCCGTGGTCAGTCGTCCGTCCGTCCGTTCGTCCGTCTGTAAACAATTCTTGTTATCGCGATTTCTCAGGAACTACTGCATGGATCTTTCTCAAATTTGGTACACAGGTTCCCCTTGGGGTCTAGTTGTGCAACATATCTTTCGTGGTCCGATTCAAAAATCCAATATGGCCACAAGGCGGCCATCTTGGATTTCCCCATGAAAATTTGTTATCGCGATTGTGGTCTAATTGTGCAAATTATCTTTTCTGCTCCGATTCCAAAATTCCACCAGGCGGCCATCTTGGATATCCCATGAAACTTTGTTATTGCAATTTCTCAAGAAGTACTGCATGGATCTTTTTCAAATTTGGTACACAGGTTCCCCTTGCGGTTCAGTTGTGCAAGATACATTTTTTGGTCCGATTCGAAAATTCGGTATGGCCACCAGGCGGCCATTTTGAATTTCCCCATGAAATTTCGTTATCGTGAATTATCGTGAATACACAGGTTCCACTTAGACTCTAGTTGTGCAAGATACCTTTTTTGGTCCGATTTGAAAATCCAATATGGCCACCAGGCGGCCATCTTAGATTTCCCCATGAAACATTGTTATCGTTATTTCTCAGGAACAATTGCATGGATCTTTGTCAAATTTGGTACACTGGTTACCCTTGTGGTCTGATTGTGCATGATGCCTTTGCTGGTCTCGTTCCAAAATCCAATATGGCCACGAGGCGGCCATCTTGGATTTACACATGGCAACTTTGTTATTGCAATTTCTCAGGAAGTGCTTCATGGATCTTTCTCAAATTTGGTACACAGGTTCCCTTTGGGGTCCAGTTGTGCAACATATCTTTTCTGTTCCGATTCAAAAATCCAATATGGCTACAAGGCGGCCATCTTGGATTTCCCCATGAAAATTTGTTATCGCGATTTCTCAGGAACTACTTCTCAAATTCTTTCTTAAATTTGGTACACAGGTTCCCCTTAGGGTTAAATTGTGCAAGATACCTTTTCTGCTCCGATTCGAAAATCTAATATGGCCTGATACACACCGTCGGTGTGTATGTAACCGACACCAACTATACATTTTCGTCAACTGGCATCAGTTACGACAGTGCATTAGTGTAATTAACTGATTTCTATCTAAATAATGTACCCTATACACTACGTATATAAGCTTACCGCTCACATTAATAGCTCGAAGAAATATATAATAATATCTTTATTAATGTATTAATAACTGATAAATCGAACTATCCGTGACCATAAACGAGTAGTCACAGTCCGAAAATGACGGTTGCGTCGGTTTTGGCGTTGCAACGCCATTAGAGTGTGATGTGAAATTACAATTTGCTGTGCCTCACCGTTTTAAAGATATTTCGTGTCAACCGAGACAGTACATTGTATTTTCCCCCATCAGTACTATGAATACTGGGAAAGCACTAATATCCCCATTTTGCTGTTCCTTACATCTGACAGCCATAATTGTTTCCTGTGTTTGGTGAGATTCTGCTGGTGTAGCCAAGCTCCCCAAGGCTTACACTCCGTACAAATCATTGTGATTCACCTGATTATGATGATGGATTTACATAGTGGAGAATGGAGCGCTTGGCCGGGCCCCCACAGGCTTGTGTTTCGAGTAACATCTTGCATGTTACTTATATCCCCATTTGACTGTTCCATACATCTGACGGACACATCATTAATTCCACAAGATCAAATGACAGAGCTTAAAAATCATTGCTCTCCAATATTTGTATCTAATACCGCTCAAGCCGGTCCTGGGGGCCGGGCGTGTCTAGACGTTTATCTTAACATGACCAGCTACAATAAAACCATGGCTGAGAACAAATTTTCTTAGGGACCGCTTTGGTTTGCGTCAGACTATTCTTGTCTGTCTTGTCATTACGCCGACACCTTTCTCCACTGCATGTCATTGTATATAATTGTATCATTTTGCCTATAATCTGACAGCAGATGTCCCGCCTATGGCATATTCATGTATCTATCAAGTATCAAGCCCTGCTTTCTCCAAATATAATTTTGAATCTACCAATAAAATATATTCAAAAGTCTGGTAAATTATGCCCCTCTCCCCGTTCGTCTGGTCGGCGTGTTACCTTTCAATGGCAAAATTCTGAAATTTGCACCCACCAAGTTTCCTTTTATATTGCAATGCAGTAAACCGTCCTAGTTACTACCCCCCGCCTCCCCCCCGAACAAGGTTCAGGGCTATTATAATTTGTCTGGTCTGTCCGTTCTACAACACTCTCTGGCTAAATTATACGGAATTCAGTGTGTACTTCTAGATATTAAAATCTAGTATTGGACAATAGTGGGTTAGTCCGAGGGAAGTGTGGTTTACTCATTAATATTCCACATTAGATATCCACATACAAGAGCGACGCGTCTTTCCCAAATCCACCCGCATGCTTCAATGTACCAGCTTCTAATTCTATTGATATGACTTTAATTTTAGATGACGTGCAGAATGTTCGTGTGGCTCTTCATGTTCGCGTTCCTATTCTACGGAACAGATTCCATAACATTAAACGTGACAACGCAGCAATACATTGATGGGGCAATCAACAGATACGAGAGAGAGCCAAGGAGATGGAATATACAGCCAGATATAGTCGCCGTGGATGATGTTATAGATGACAAACTTTTCTTTCTTCCTGATGTAATCATATGGTGTCCGGTGACGACATTCAACATTGATCTCCAGTGCCCACGACACGGTATAGCGTTTCGGGAAGAGATTGGCTGTCCACAAGCAAACCAGGCAGGCAACCCCGCCTTTTGTACGGCCTGAAGCGAAACTGTTTGTTGATTGGTCGGGTTTACTTTTGTCATGCTCCGTATGAAGGACACAGAATCCTATCCACTGATTCGGACATTTTGAAGTAACTGCCCTTATTTGTTGACGTCCCCTATGTTTTAATGCATCGAAGTGGGTGTACTAAAGACTTGATGTCATTTATTTGTGCACAGATATCATTAGGTAACAACTTTCACGAAGTTGTCAGGGTTATTGAAGAAATAAGTAACACTTACTTCCTCGAAAGGGCAACAGCATTTTGTGCATTGATAAAGGGCTCAAATAGCGAAGTATCCTCCGTGACGGTACGGAATGTGCCAGAGCAATCTAAAAACTCTTTTGCATTTAGTAGTCCAGGGGATGATTTTTTGATATCTCTTTTCTTGGAGTACTTTGCAGCCAACAAGCTATGGTATGAAGAGGAAAAGTCAAAGACAATGGCCAAATCGAGTTCAATGGATCACACTTTCAAAATAATTCGAAATATAGGAATAGAGAGACAGCTTGACAAGAAATGGGTACGACAGTTTGAAGGTTTATTTCTCGCGATGAACGAATTTGGTGAAATAGTTACATGGGCTTTAATCAAAGGTACATCCTTCAACGAAGCTGAACCTTTCCTTGAAAGATTTCGTGACCGCCTTTGTAAAAGTGGCCATAATCTAGAGTTCGTAATGGTTGATAACTGTTGCCAGTGGAGAGCAAAGCTACAAGGTGTGTTTGGACCAGGTTTAATGATTAAATGAGATTTATTCCATGCTGTTCAAAGATTTATCCAATCCATACCAAAGAGGAGAGCGTTTTGTCCCACCAGAAACCTATGCATTACCGACTTTTCTATGATTTTTCGTCAGGACTCTGATATGGGTTTTCGCAGAGAATTGGCAACACCAATGCCGGAAGTAATTCTTCGTAATCTGGACAGATTTCTCAAGAAATGGAAGACAGGACAAGACCTACAGTTGACAGAAAAAAGTATCAAAGCAATTGAAAATATAAAACTCCATATCGAGAAAGGATGTTTGAGCGAAATCCCCCCTGGTCACGGGACAGAGCGGAATGAGAATTTACATCGATATATGAATCGGTCTCTCGTAACCGGCGCCACACATATTGGACCTGAACTGGCTTTCGCCTTGCTGACTGTATTGTTCTACTACCAGAACTGCCGTCAGCGTGACAGACAAGGGAAAGTTGGACGACTTGGTATCGAGTCTGTTATTGAACGCGTTTTTATGAATGACGGTTGTAACGATGATGATGCTGGAACCCAAAATGAATATTTCGGCTTTGCAAGAGATTGCAGCAACAAAACCCAGAAGCTCCGCGGGTGGTTGGAAGAGAAAAGTTCACCAATGAAACGAATACATTCGTTGGGCGACATAACGTTTTCAACGAATGCTGAAACCGTGACGGATATATTGAATACAGATGTGTGTGAATATGTCATCAGACATTTTTATGATCACAGTGAAGTTATAATGGTAATCAAAAAACAGTGTTTAGGTAAAGACCATTACCAGTTCGATCTGATGCTGGAATCTAGTGGAATGGCACATGTATTCAAACATTTGCTGCATGGCAGATCGTGTCCGGAGAATGAAGAAAATGAGGAACACAAAAGTAGACTGAAGAGACATTTAGCGTCACTCAATCTTGAAATTGAAGAAATGTCTCCCGATGGAGATTGTTTATTCCACAGTGTATGTACACAACTCTGGAAGGAAATCTAAGATGGCCGCCTGGTGGCCATATTGGATTTTCAAATCGGACCAAAAAAGGTATCTTGCACAACTAGAGTCTAAGTGGAACCTGTGTATTTACGATAATTCACGGTAACGAAATTTCATGGGGAAATTCAAAATGGCCGCCTGGTGGCCATACCGAATTTTCGAATCGGACCAAAAAATGTATCTTGCACAACTGAACCGCAAGGGGAACCTGTGTACCAAATTTGAAAAGATCCACGCAGTACTTCTTGAGAAATTGCAATAACAAAGTTTCATGGGATATCCAAGATGGCCGCCTGGTGGAATCGTGGAATTTTGGAATCGGAGCAGAAAAGATATTTTGCACAATTAGACCGCAAGGGGGACCTGTGTACCAAATTTTACAAAGATCCATGCAGTAGTTCCTGAGAAATAACGATAACAATGTTTCATGGGGAAATCTAAGATGGCCGCCTGGTGGCCATATTGGATTTTCAAATCGGACCGAAAAAGGTATCTTGCACAACTAGAGTCCAAGGGAAACCTGTGTACCAAATTTGAGAAAGATCCATGTAGTACTACCTGAGAAATGTCGATAAAGTTTCATGGGGAAATTAAAGATGGATGCTTGGTGGCCATATTGGATTTTCGAATCGAACCAGAAAAGGTATCTTGCAAAATTAGACTCTAAGGGGAACCTGTGTACCAAATTTGAGCAAGATCCATGCAGTAGTTCCTGAGAAATCGCGATTGAAACGGACCACAAAAGATATGTTGCACAACTAGCCCCCAATGGGAACCTGTGTACCAAATTTGAGAAAGATCCATGCACTAGTTCCTGAGAAATCGCGATAACAACAATTGTTTACAGACGGACGGACGGACGGACGGACGGACGACTGACCACGGACGAAAAGCAATTTGAACAGCCCACCATCTGGTGATGATGGGCCAAAAATGCTATAGAAGGCCTACGCATGGCCGGCATCATATATATCGATATATATCCTCATATATATCCGCAACTTGAGGGCACATACGGTAACAGTCGGTGACTGCCGACCGACGGTACCAACCACGTGTTTCTACATATATATTCAGCAAAATGATTTTGTCAAATTCGGTGCAAAACTATGTTGTGACATTCGCTTTCAGTTGTGCGTAAGTGTTAGTGGAAAGAACTGCAAGTTATCAAATTGTAAATATATATTTAAACTGCTAAAAACTAATAAGATCTTCCTACCTGTTTTGGGAGATGTGACAGCTCGATATAGGCAGCCTCGATGTGAGTAATTCCTGGCGGTAGTCGGTTGTCGGTGTGAACGCCATCATATATAAACGAACTAACACGAACTTTCACGAATGATGTAATGCTTGCGCTGAAGGTGGTCGGTTGTCGGTGTGCCCCCACCACATGCAAAATTACTTCAATCGTTCATATTAAATACGCAATGTTAGTGGTAGTCGGTTGTCGGTGTGGATACCATCACAAAACGGACTTACACAAGTGATGTAATGCTTGTGCTGACGGTGGCCGGTTGTCGGTGTGCCCCCATCACATATAAAATGACTTAAATTGTTTTCATTAATAGGGAATACGCCATGTTTGTGCTAGTCGGTTGTCGGTGTGGACACCATCATATAAACGAACTTACACGAACTAGTACGAATGATATAATGCTTCTGCTGACAGTCGTCGGTTGTCGGTGCGTCCCTGGCACATATAAAAGTACTTCAACCGTTTATATGAAATAGGATATGTCGGTTGTCGGTGTGGACACCATCGTATATAAACGAACTTACAAAAATGAAGTAATGCTCTTGCTGGCGGTCGTCGGTGTGTCCCCAACACATATAATATTACTGAAATCATTTATAGGAAATACGCTATGATGATGGTAGTCGGTTGTCGGTGTGGACACCATCATATATAAACGAACTTACACAAATGATGTAATGCTTGTGCTGACGGTCGTCGGTTGTCGGCGTGCCCCCAACACATATAAAATTACTAAACTCGTTTATATGAAATACTCTATGATGATGGTAGTCGGTTGTCGGTGTGGACACCATCATATATAACCGAAATTACAAGAATGATGCAATGCTTGTGCTGACGGTCGTCGGTTGTCGGTGTGCCCTCAACACATATAAAATTACTAAAATCGTTTATAGTAAATACGCTATGATGGTGGTAGTCGGTTGTCGGTGTGGACACCACCATATATAAACGAACTTACACGAACATGCTTGTGCTGACGGTCGTCGGTTGTCGGTGTGCCCTCAACACATATAAAATTACTAAACTCGTTTATAGGAAATACGCTATGATGATGGTAGTCGGTTGTCGGTGTGGACACCATCATATATAACCGAAATTACAAGAATGATGTAATCCTTGTGCTGACAGTCGTCGGTTGTCGGTGTGCCCCCAACACATATAAAATTACTAAACTCGTTTATAGGAAATACGCTATGATGATGGTAGTCGGTTGTCGGTGTGGACACCATCATATATAACCGAAATTACAAGAATGATGTAATCCTTGTGCTGACAGTCGTCGGTTATCGGTGTGCCCCCAACACATATAAAATTACTAAACTCGTTTATAGGAAATACGCTATGATGATGGTAGTCGGTTGTCGGTGTGGACACCATCATATATAAACGAACTTACAAGAATGATGTAATGCTTGTGCCGACGGTCGTCGGTTGTCGGTGTGCCCTCAACACATATAAAATTACTTCAATCGTTTAAATGAAATACGCCATGTTGGTGGTCGTCGGTTGTCGGTGTGAAAACCGCAACATAAAATATTATCCTAACAACACGCTAACGCAACCAGCGCCTCCAGGTATGCATGCGTGACAGGTAACCAGTACAACAGATGAAATATAAGCTCGCAAAGGACAGCGCAAACTAAAGAATTCAAAGATTCTTGATCAAGTACCTGTACAAATATAGATACATATATACACGCATTAGTCTTTTTAAAGTTGTCTTAAATGACGGATTTGCCCAATGAATGGCCTCGTCCATATATACATTTGTTCAATATCTCTTGCAAGCATTACACAGGCTCTCCTATCTACGAGAAAGGAATACACAGAAAATCAGATATAAAACCAGGATGATGTGACCTGGTCTGTTTGAATGTGATAAGATCGCAGACTAAACTGGATTGTGTGCAGTAAATTGAGATGAGGTTATGACTATGATTTTATTACCGTACGTGCAGTTATAGAATAGAATTGAATTGAATTTATTCTCTTAATCTTGTACAAGACATAGAGATACAAAAATAACAAACCACATATCCGGCAGCAATGCGGTACTGCGCTTCAATCAGAACAATAGAAGGGAGATAACCCCAACAATCAAACAGAAGGGAGATGAAACATCAAATCTGATCAACCCCTAAAATATATATAGCTATGTGTAAATCAAACTATATTCAGCCAAAACGAAAAATTGTTAGGAAATACGAATGGTTTTAAAACCTTGTAAAATGAATGAAGAAATCTTACATTGCAAACCAATCTTTTCGGGACTCATTAAATTGTAAAAATTAAGTTTGGAGGGTCTTACCCAATATTTTCTGGGTAAATGCTTTTCACGAATGGTTGACAATGAAGGGCATTCTAAGATAAAGTGATACTCATCACCTACTTTAGACAAAGAACATTTCTGGCACAACCGATCAGCGACTTCAACATTATTAAAACGACCAGTCACAATAGGTAACTTATGATTTCCTGTACGGAATCGACATAAAGATACAGCTTTGTTATAAGGCAATTCAACTAGATAATTTTCTAAACATGGTTTAGGTTTGAATTCCTTATATAATACAAACATGGAGCTTTCAGAAAGCTTAGAGTTCCATTCCTGATAATGTTGATCTAATAAACGTTGTTTAACAGTATTGTATAACCAAGTAAGGTTTGGGAAATTCTGGTTCAGCCAAATATGCGTAAGACCACATGAATCAAGGATACTTTTGATAGATAGAAGCCACTTAGAAGAGAATATATTTGACCTATGAAAATGCAGTAATGCTCCATAAATACAACTGGAGTATTTACCTTGGGTGTCTATCAATAATTTGCCCCAAAACTTTATCATTCTAAGCTTAATTTTAACACTTAGAGGGCTGCACCCAAACTCACCAAATATATATGTATATTTGACGTTCGCTTCCCTAATTTTACGGAGAATTTATAAAACATTAATTGTAGTTTCTCAATGATATCACAGTTTTCAAAACCCCACACTTCACTGCCATAGAGTAATACAGGCAGGACCATATGGTCAAATAAATCGATTTGAAAATCAAGTGGTAAATCAAGACATCTACTCTTTTGGATAACAGCAAACATGGCTTTACGAGCTTGTTCAAAGTGATACTTTCTACATCTGAAGAAGTTGCCATTATAAAAGAATAAAACACCCAGATATTTATAACTGTCAACAATGTCGATCTTTACTCCATTGAGATAAAACAAAAATTTACTGTAGTTAACTTTTCTAACACTAAAGATGACAATTTTAGTTTTTGATGCATTAATGTCTAATTTCCAAATTTTACAATAATTTGCTAAGACATCCAATGAGTGCTGTAGCTCTTCTGCTGAGGTTGCGAGTAGCAAAGTGTCATCAGCATATAAGATTAATAGTAGTTTTAAATATGTATCCAACTCTTGCTGTGTCTTATCATCTGCAAAAATTTGTAAACAATTCACATCTGTTTTTCGCATAAATTCCTCAAGGTCGTTAAGATAAATAGCAAAAAGAAATGGCGACAGACTCTCGCCTTGTCTAACACCTTTGTAACTCTGGAAGTACTCAGATTTTACTCCATCTTTTACCACACAAGATCTTATATTATTATACATGTTAAATATAACCTGAACAACTTTTCCATTAATACCACTTTTAACTAACTTCAACCATAATCCAGTACGCCATACAGAATCAAATGCTTTATGATAATCTATAAATGCACAAAACAGTTTCTGTTTCTGACTAAGACAAAGATCCATAATAGACTTCAATAAAAATATATGATCAGAAGTACTATGGTGTCTTCTAAACCCTGCCTGGTATTCAGGTATCAGTTGCATAGAGTCTGCATAGTTATTTAACCTGGTATTAAGAACACTTGTGAAAATCTTACCGATGCTACTTAGTAAAGAAATGCCTCTATAATTATCAGAATCATGCTTATTTCCTTTGTTCTTAAAAATAGGAGTGATCAAACCAGTGATCCAAGGAGTCGGAACAACTCCTGAATCTAACACATGATTGAAGAGAGGAAACATTAGCGTCCTTGCCGGCAACCGTTCGGCCGCTTCCGACAAGACACGAGGAGTACTGGAAATCCCCGACAAGAGACAGCGGAGAAAATGGAGAAAATCTGACTTGATCTGCGGAGGTAAACTGTGTGTGTTTACTCCATTACTGAGTTCATGTGCTGTCATGAACTATAAACCATAGGACTAAGTAGCACTGTTTTGTCAGAGTTTTTTTTTGAAAATTTTAAATTTAATTTTTTTTTTAACATCTTGGAAACACTAAATTATTATATGCTTACTATAATACTCATACATGGTCATATTTTAAAGCGCGAGCCCGTGTTTGCCAAGCATGGAAAATTACACTATATAGTATATACCCTATACAATAGACCAGGTGAACAACATGGCCTCGAAGTGACGCGGAGAGAAAACACCACCTTCTTTTAAATCAGTCTAAGAGATCGAACCAGTGAACGAAATGTGCCAAAGTTGTGTGCGATTGAACGAGGACATGCTATAGTTTACGTCGACGTGTCATTATCCCAACAACTGTTACTAATTATCACTGTACACCCAGATGAAGTCCGATGTTACGCTGAATTTTCTTTAGTCGGACAAGATCGTGGCCAGAATTTGTCAATGTAAACCGCGCTGGACAGGCAGTTTTGGCCAGTCATCTCTTCAATCATTGCATAAATTGGTCTGCTTTATCAAGCAGGGTGTCAATACATAACGCACCTGTGCTGACATTACTCCATGACATCGCCCTATGGTAAATCCATGCGTGTTTTCTTGTATTTCAAACCATTTTAACTTCAAACCGGGCATCCGGTTGAATTTCTTCTGGCCGAGTCGGCGATAAAAGCTCGACGCTGATTGGTCGGAATATCGAAACGGCTATATTTAGAGATATTCCGACCATTCAGCGTCGAGCTTTTATCGCCGACTCGGGCAGAAGAAATTCAACCGGAGGCCGGGCTTGAAGTTAAAATGGTTTGAAATACAAGAAAACACGCATTAAAAAAATTAAAATTTTAAAATTTAAAAAAATTAAATTTTAAATTTTCAAAAAAATCTCTGACAAAACAGTGCTACTTAGCCCTGTGCTATAAACAACCCTACCCGTATCCAACGGAGGGTGTACTTTTCTTTCAATCTATCCAACATTCGGCGTACCGGTATGGGTCTACCAACTTGAATAATCGAGGTGCAATTTTGGATATCGTGTCCTTGTCCACTGATAAACAGGACCAGGTTACCGTGCGCATCCCAAATTACAGCACGATTACTAAGGTTATTACGCCGAATGTTGGATAGATTGAAAGAAAAGTACATCCTCCTCTCGATTGGGTGAATTAATTCATATAATACTTGACAGCACATGGACTCATCAATGAGGCAAATGAAACCTCCTTCCGACCGATTTTTCGGTCGTGTCTCATCGGGGATTTCCACAGCTCGTCGTGTTTATAGCCGGTGAATAACGGAAGCCGCCGTACCGTTGCCAACAAGGACGTTCAGTCGTAACCTCATCTCATTTTACTGCAAATAATCCAATTTAGTCTGCAATCTTATCACGAGCAAACATATACCAGGTCGCAAAAGCCTGGTTTTATATCTGATTTTCCCATAGATAGGAAGGCCTGATTACAGTACGGTAATATTTCAAAACTAGCCTATTACAAATTTAGTTCCGTTTTATTTGATATTTCGAACAAGAGACGTATAGATTGCACATCTCAGGCACATCCATTGCCACTACATTTCATCCTGTAGATTTCAAATAATTGCCGCCACGGCTCTCGAATCGTGTGATACAAGAACCAATCTCTGTAAACTTCGATATAATATCACGGAATATTATATCTTACACCAGGATATATAAATCCCGTACGAATTTGAAACTACACTTTTTAGCCAATCAGGTGGCTAGCTGGAGACACCGCTTGTACTTCAACACAACACGTGAAGAAATATAGTAAAAAGAAAGAGAAGCCGTATCAGGTATCATCTCTGGAAGTGGCGTGGTAAACGTAAACTTCAGAGGGTTTACTCCCACCAAAAAGTGTGATTTTGTCAGACGGTAGAAATTATCAAAAGACCGACCGGTGCAAAGTTGTTCATGTCCGTGAACTAGATGCCAATCAACGTCAAATTGAAAAGATAGAATTGTCGTGATTGGCTTATTTTGAGATCTCATAAAATATCGACAAAACAATCCGCACGAATTCTTCATAGAGTCATCTCTAGATTTCCCTGATATACCATCCTGGTTTATCAAGATTGACAGAGAACTATATCAAAGAGTGGACACATTAAACAAGTCTGCCAAATTACAGCTGATTTGAAATAAGGTTTCCGAGTTCGATTTTCAATATTTCCAACAAACTAATTTGTTTGATTAAATCAGGTCAGGTAAAATCAAGTTATTCATTGCCATTTGAATGCTAGACATTCAGATTTCATGACCGCCATTCCTTTATTGCTGTTCTCCGAATTTATTCCTGTAATATGACACAACTAATTCTGAATGCTGAACTGATTCCACTCACCCGTCCACTAAGATTACAGATATTGAATTTTCCAGTATGAAAACCGCGAAATTGAAATGCGATCCTTATTCCAATTCGAAATTATTACCATCGATATTTTTATATTATAAAGCTCTTTTCATTCGCAGATTACTGATATGATATCTGTATTGCTTCACTGTTACAATTGTAATACAGAAAACAGAAATGCTCAGGAAGCAATTTTATTCGCCGAAACTTCATTATTCTGTTACAGTTTCGAACACCAGTTCTCGAACCGTTGTGATCGAGTCTGTGTGTGCATAAATCACAGTGGCTTGGTTAGCAGTGGGTGTCTTATTCGATGTTGTTGTTGTTAATATATATATTCATCAAGAATATAATTATTTTCCACCTTTTCATATACCGGTACGTCAATCACAGTGGAGTAGATATCATAAAAATGCTTTCTATAGTACTTACACCGATCTACAAACCCCTCCTCCACTATAAAAATGCTTCCTATACGACCTACACCGATATACATATCCCTCCTCCACTATATCTTTACATATGAAAAGGTGGGAAATAATAAAAAAAAATAAAAAAATAAAAAAATAAAAAAAAATATTAACAACAACATCCACGAAGACACCCACTGCTAACAAAGCCATTGTGACATAAATGTATGAGTATCAATGCGCCATGATCCAATCAGTCAATGTTCTATTGCAAATGAGAATAAGCAAGACCGTGTAGAGAGATCTAATATTGACCCATTCTCCTGGTTTCGATTGCATAAATACTTTTCGTCTATAAAAACTGCAGAATACTGCTAGGTCATGAACTCTCTTGACATTACAATCGATCAATCAATCAATCAATCTTTATTGCACTACCTTTATGAACAAAAGTATGGCATACAAAAAGTCAACATGAAATGCAGTATATGAGTGACACATTAACGAAAAATATCCAATATACATGGTGGCATTATTGCACATCTATTCTTTTCATGTACATTTTGTAAACTGCAGCTTTGTTTAGAGTATTGGTTGTCTGGATCTAGGATTGTGCTTATCAAAATTTGTTCTGCGGAGATTGGACAGACTTCTGGTGGGAGGGAGTGAAAGAGATCTCTTCTTAGTTCTGAAAAATGTTTACAGCTGAGAAGGAAGTGGTTTTCAGTTTCCACTAAATTGTCAGCGCATTGCTTGCACATTCGTTTGGATCTATGGATTCCATGATATCGTCCAGTTTCAATTTCTGGCTTATGGCTGCTAGTTCGAAGTTTCGTAAGTGTGTTCCTACGGTTAGGGTTGATAACACTGTTCAGGTAGTCTTGAGTATCATATGTTTTGTATATTTGTGATAAGATTGTGAGTTTTCCAGAAGTTTTGTTTTCTTTTAATTCTTTGAAAAAGTAGTTTCTGTATTGTTCTTCCAGTTTTGATTTTAGTGTTTTGAAAGCGGAGTCTGTTTGAGTTTTTGACATGGGTTGAGTGAGATCAGGTAAGGTGGTGTTAGTTTTCTGTATTAGTGTCTTGACTGAAGTCTTCCAGTTAAATTTGTTTTGTGAATTTGAATTATAGTAGAGATGTGCATCTTTCAGTAGTTTATTGTTGGTGGTAGACACTCTATGGAAATACTATATCAGTGATATTGATATATCCAGAAATACTGAGAAAAGACCCAGTTCTGCAAGGCTGCATGGGTAAATTAAAATGACGGTCATGAGAATGATACTGAAAAGCTGCGTTTTCTCATTTTTCTTCAAACCTTTTGCTGTTTTAAGAATAGTAGTGTCAAAAAATATTTGATTTCACATCACACAATTAAATATTTAGGGCGGGTGGACGAAATGGCTTCTCCCCAGGCCAGGATAGGCCCGAAGCCGCCCAGGTCAGGTAGGTTTAAACCAATTACCCGAAGGTATTTTGACCCCCAGTCGTGACCGACATTTGATCATATGTTCAGATAGAAACTTTAGAAAAAGCCAGTTCTTCGTTTTGATCAAAAATGAAAACCAAAGGGTCAAGATTGTTATATGCGCAAGTTCGATGGCATTCAAGTTATCCTACTGACAAGAAAAGTGACGGAATAGGAAACAGCTAAAGAAGAGGAAATCTGCGAAAAACATTCCTGGGATGCCTAATAAGCCCAGTTGTAACTTATTACATAGGTACAGTGACGTCGCCAGTTCCGATCCAGTATCAGTTCCGACCCACTTCCCAAAACTTTGCTTTTTGTCACAACCAAGATCACTCGAAATCTTAAAACATTTGGTGCATTCGAACAAGTTGATCAACCTTCCTATCATGGTTAAATTATATTATACATTTATTGGTTTCGTTAGGAGGTATAATTTGCAGAGCCAGTCGATACACACGATTACATCGGTCTAAGTACAAACACCATGACCCGCCGTCATGAAACAACACTATCGTCTGCTTGCACTTCCGATACTTCCGATCAAAGTGTTGACGTTTTGTTTCTCAAATATAATTTTCATATGGTATACTACGTATCTGTCATAAATTTATTCACTCGAGTGTCACTCTAAAGGCTACCCGCTGGATCGTTGACAACAACTGACGGAGATAGTTCCGAACCACCATCATCCATGGATGGCCAAGCTAGGTCGTACCATGCATGGCCTGTAAAGGTCTTGCGAACGCAGCGTTCAGCTCGTAAAGTCTAGTGCTTATTCGCATGGCTTTCCTTCAATCTGGTATTCAGAGGTAAAGTAAATAAAACTGCCAGTGATTTAACAGTTTTCCAGTGAGTATATGCTTATAAGTCATCGGAGATATTTCAGTATCCAAGCTATCTTTCCAATTTGATCCGATGGGCCATGTCACTATCACCTCAGCTCGCATTCTTTAACCCAAAATATACATTTATGAGATGAAGACATGAACGAAATATTCAACTAGGACCCTATTTTTGGAGAAAAGTTATCATGTTGACGATTACATTTGTATATATCTGGATCAAATGTCAATGCCAAAACGAGGCTGGATCAGAACTGGCGACAGTGGGTCGGAACTGACACCTCTCATTAAGAAATGTAATCTTATTCCCTACAGTTCAGTTCATCACCAACTAAGTTACCTAGTTAATACATTCGATAGACAATTGTACTGCGTTCCTGATAATGATTTTGCCAATCAAATCATTTCCCTTTGGAACAGATGAAAACTTCACTTTAGTGGGTCGAAACTGGCGACGTGACTGTATTAGGGTGCCATATCCAGTGACCTCAGACCGTAATCTGGTTTAATACTGATCATTCAATAATAGACCCAGTTTATTAAATAGTCTATTTCAACAACAGATCCCTTGATATGAGTGTTGTTTCCCCCGCCTGATGTTCAGAGGAAGCATTAGCAATGTCAACAATTTTACTTACTTTCAGCTTTCCAGAGATGCAAGGTTATCTTATGATGCAATGCTTCCATATAGATATTGAAATTCAGTTAATTTCATAAATATTTCGCCTTCTTCCAAGGAAATTGAAGATGATTTTCCACAGTCCCGCCCTGTCCATACTCCACCCTGTATGCCATTCAGCCATTGCCAGGGGAGCATGATTTGAAATGTCCCAAACAGCAGTTTTTCCAGTCTACGAGCCTGTATCAGCTTGCAGAGTTTGCCTATGACCGTGGATGAAGGTAATGATGATGATGTCCTCGCAAATTTTAGATAAAAGATTTCAATTAGTTCATCCAGAAGACCAGCTCGCTAACCCTATCTGGCCGAGAAGGGGGGCGAAGGGGGTCCTTCCATACCAAACTTTCTCCATCTCCGGAACCAAAAAAAGCTGACCATCCGCGATTTTTTAGTTCATCATATTGGGGTCATTTTCAGCCTAAAGCAGAGGATGATTTTTTTGTCATCCGCCACGAAGTGGTGGGAGGACTTGGAATTGCTGGCCGTCCGTCCGTCCGTCCCACATCTTGTGAACGCGATATCTTGAGAACAATTCGACCAATCGACTTCAAACTTGAGAAGGTGCTTCACATCAGTTAGACGGCCATTGGTATTGATTTTCACTGAGGTACGTACTCCAAGATGGCCGCCATCGACCATATTGGATTCTGTTCGTCCCACATCTTGTGAACGCGATATCTCAAGAACAATTCCACCAGTCAACTTCAAGCTTGGGGAGGTTCTTCACATCAGCCAGACGGCCATTGGTATTGATAGTCACTGAGGTACGTAATCCAAGATGGCTGCCATTGACCATATTGGATTCCATTCGTCCCAGATATTGTGAACGCGATATCTCAAGAACAAATCAACCAATCGACTTCAAACTTGGGAAGGTTTTTCACATCAGTTAGACGGCCATTGGTATTGGTTTTCACTGAGGTACGTAATCCAAGATGGCTGCCATTGACCATATTGGATTCTGTCCATCCCACATCTTGTGAACGCGATATCTCAGTACAGTTCGACCAATCGACTTCAAACTTGAGAATGTGCTTCACATCAATTAGACGGCCATTGGTATTGATTTTCACTGAGGTACGTAATCTAAGATGGCTGCCATTGACCATATTGGATTCCATCCGTCTCGGATCTTGTCAACGTGATATCACGAGAACAATTTGACCAGTCGACTTCAAACTCGAGAGGGTGCTTCACATCAGTTAGACAGCCATTGGTATTGATTTTCATTGAGGTAGTATGTAATCCAAGATGGCTGCCATTGACTATCTTGGATTTCACTCACCCATATTGTACCCATCTGTGTTGTGAACGCGATATCTTGATCTATTCCACCCATCGATTTATAAACCTCACCATCCACAAATCCATATACAACTACAGACTTACATTCCAGTGTTACACTACCCATTACTGCTTCCCAAATCTCCTCAAATTGTCTCATTAATTCCAGATAAACATCTCTTTCCACATACACATATCCACTTTCCAAGTTATATTTAAGGAGATATTGGAAGCGTATATATGCTGCATGCTCTCAAACAGGCTACTTGGCGGAGGACCTGCTAGCTACTCAGCTTGTTTACTTAAGTTTTATTATTCACATAATATAATTATACATATAATACAAACATTTCGATACGTGACAATAGCTGTGAAATAACAATGAGGATTACTTTGATTAAGTACACCACAGACAGTACGACTATATTAATATTATTTGTACATAGTACCTTCAGTGTTGCATTTTAGATATTCATACGTTATATACATTACCATAAAATGCGTTTTACTAATATGCTTGTCTTACCTTCCGTACGCATACGCGTACAAATTATATATAAAAATCCATAGCAAATAATTTTGCAAAGGAAAACGTCACTATATACATAGATATATAAAACATATACTTGACTTATTTCAAGGCAATTTGTCTGTATTTTGTTCAATCATATATAACATTTACGCACATTCGAACTTATTAATAAAACAAACATATCAAATTTTATACAAAAATTGCATAATTCTATGCGCCTGTATATTGTACCACTATTATCTGGATATATTTTGTTATCATTATTCTGAGGTATATTTAATAAATTGTTACAATATATCATGACGTAACATAGCATACTTTCTCACCGATTTCTATATACATATAATAATGCGTAGGTTACGCATAAAAGCTAAGGCGGTGAGATGCCTGTGGCACAAAGTTTATTTGACCTAATTGATATAATAATATGAGGATGACCCCCCCAGGCTCGCGCACGCACACACCTCAAATAAGAAAAAAAAGTTGCAACGGCATACCAGTCACATATCTTGAATAACACCAGGAAACTAATGGACGTTTGAAGAGCACCTCATTGTTATTTTTCGAGGCTATATATTTCTCCATGTCTCTCCTTTTAAGTATCATCTGTTTTACTCCATCGAAACTCGGTTTCATTTTACGACATCGGCAGGCGTATATATATTTTTTGGAAAGCATTTTTGGAATGTAGTTAATCAACGATGAGTTAGCATTGCTCATAATAACTTGGGATACCGAAGGTTTCTCCATGGAAATTTCAAGGTTCACAGTCCAATTCTGGAGACCGCTCCATACGTCTTTGGAATCGATACAGTGGTAAAATAAATGAATGAGGGTTTCTTTTTCCTGGGCACAGAGCGTACAGGAATCGGAATCGGTCCTACCCCACAGCTTCAGGAGATAATTTGTGACTAGGATCCTGTGAACTATTTGATACTGGAAGTACTGCAGTTCGATTTCGTTTGTAGTAATATATATATTGCTATAAATCGTCGACCATATTAACCCATTTATATTTAATTCCTCTTCCCACTTTTGCTGGTTCTTATTAGGTTTTACCTCATATTTTCCCAGTAATAATTTATATACAAATTTTACACACTTTTGACTGATTACTCTTGTATATATTTCCAGCTTCCTAAAATTTTCATTTTTTACGAAATTTCCGCTTTTTATATAATTCCTTTTTTCGGTTGGTATGTTATGGATTATGGCACAGTGAAGAATGAAATCAACCCATTTGATTCCGTAGTTGTTTTGAAGTTCCTTGAACGACAGGAAGGATATGCCATCCTCGTTTAAAAGATCACTTATGCGAGAAATTCCGCATTCTGACCACTTATGTAAATCTCTCCATTCTGATTTGGGAGCCAGATCGAACAAAAGAATGTTTATGGCGGTATAGTTATTATTATTTCCCTCATTGCAAAATGCCCACGCCTTGAGAGTGTCGTACCAAAAAGGATTGTTAATATCCTTCAGAATACTGTTAATACTTGCTGCATCCAGGTTCCATACATTGCGTCCTACCGGATGGAAGATTTTATTTACCAATGTACTAAGGACACTTTGACTGTCGGATATTCTTTTGACCCACTTTATTTTTAAATACGATGCAAAATATTGTATGTGTATCATATTCATTCCCCCGTTACTTTCGTCTGAGATGATCGTTTTCCGTTTAATTTTAACAGGCTTCCCGTTCCATATAAAGCTGAACAAAGTTTTTTTCTAAATCGGTTATGAAAGATAAGTCAGGATCTGGCAGGACAGATAATAGATGCACTAAAAGTGGTATAACAAAAGTTTTGATGATTGTGATCTTGCCTATCGGAGTTAAATTCCTTGTACACCAGCTTCCTAGAATTCTTTTAATTGACGCCAATTTTTCGTTATAATTTTTGTTAACGGTTTCTGTTACTATGGGATAAAACCAGATTCCGAGTAATTAACTGTACTTCCCTTTCTCCGTCGAATCCAGATAGCCGTGGATTTATCCACATTTAACCGGAGACCAGACGAAGTTGCGAACATGTGCAGGAGACCCATGGCTCTTTCAAGTGACTCTCTAGATCCGTCCAGTATAAGAGTAGTTCGCTGTATATTGTTGGATTTTTATTTCAGAATTTTCGATTTTTATTCCCTGTATTGTGTTATCTTGTTTAATAGCAATGGAGAGTGTCTCGGCAACCAGAATAGACCAGAACCCCGATAGAGACTAAAGAGTTCAGATAAAAATCCATTATTCATGACACCGCTTTTTGATTGATTCTGGAAGGTTTTTATCCACCGGATTAAGTCGACTCCGAAATTAAAAGAAACAAGCGTTTTCTCGATATAATCCCAGGAAACAGAGTAGAAAGCCTTCTCAAAATCTATTAAAAATAAAAGACCAGGTATGTCATTTTCCTCTGTGTAATTCATTAGATCAAACAAAAGTCTGGTAATTTTTCCCGATAAAACGCCAATTCATAAAACCCTTTTGCGCTTCGTCGATGATTGATGATAAAATTTCTCGGATTCTGTTGGCTATACTAGTAGATATAATTTTATAGTCTATGTTCAGTAGAGATATAGGGCGCCAGTTCTTTAAGACTTTTCTGTTCTTACATCCTTTGGGTAAGCATGTAATATACCCTTGTTGTTGTAGTAAAATTCTGCAGGATATCCGTCGGAACCTGGCGATTTTCCAGTTTTCATTTGGCGAACAGCTTTAGTTGTTAGTTCACCTAAAGTAAGCGGACCTTCACAGGAGTGTTTTTCTGCTTCTGTTAGTTTCACAGTGTGGTTTTAAAAGATATGATCATTTGAGTCGGTTTCCTGTCTCGCGCAATATAACTTCTCATAGAATTGTTTTAGTTCCTTCAAAATTTCGTCTGATTGATCCACGATTCCGGTATTGGTTTCTATTTCTGATATGATTTTGATTATGTTGTTTTTTTTTCTCTAGAGAGTAGAAGTTTTCTCTAGAGAGCAGAAGTAGTTTTTTCCCCATTTTCAATCCAATTTGCTTTTGAACAAATTATAGCCCCTTCGACTTTCCAGTTCCTTGCTTCCTCGAGCTCTTTTTCTCTTGATCTAGTTTTTCTTTGCTTTTATCTTTGTCTATCGTTGATGTTTTGCATAGTTCATTTTCTAAAATGAGTATTTCATTTTCTATGTTCTTTTGTGCCTTTACTTTCTCCTTCTTCTTTGCCACCGAAAACGGAATAGTTACGCTTCTAATTTGTGTTTTGAGAAATTCGAAAAATATTTGGTCGCTCATGTTTAAGTTTACATTTGCCAGGTCTTCAATATCACCCGACACGTAACATTGGGCAATTGCTTGTTTGATAGTTTGTTTTACTAATGTAATATACTCGGGATCGTCGAGAAGAGTTTTGTTGAACTTCCAATATCCTGGTCCGCGTGGGCGACGAGCAAAGCAATATTTGATGCTGACAAAAGCGTGGTCGGACCGGTAAGATATTTCGATATCCGCCTTTGCATCTAAAATAACAATATCTTCTGAGATAAAAAAAAATAGTGAAGGCGACTCTGCTTAATGCCCGAGCTTGTGTTTTGCCGCCAAGTAAAGCGGCGACATGTTGGATTTTGTCTTCTCCAGATGTCTTCTAGACCTAGCCGTACTTTAGCATCAAGGACTTCTAATCTGGCTTTCGGGTTGTTGATCCGCACATAGTTACTAGTGTCCACAGAGATCTCCTGAACTAAATTTCAGTCGCCGCATGTAAGGATCGTATCATTTTCCATTTCTTTTATGGACTGAAAAAAGTTTTTATAAAATTCGGGGTCGTTGACATTGGGATCATATACATTAGCTAGGTTTAGTTTAGTGTCCTGTATAATGATGTCTAGTACAATGTATCTGTCATCTTGGTAACATCGAGGTTGTCGCTGAACAATATGGCGACACCTGTGCTGTTTGACTCCGTGACTATAAAAAGGTGTGTACTTCTGACCCCAGTCCCTCTCCCACGAGACCTCTGTTTCTGTAGAGCCATGGGTCTCCTGGAGACAGATAATATCGCATTTTTTTTCTTTTTAAGCCAATGAAACACGTCGACCCGCTTCTTCTGATCAGAGTGGAGTCCTCTGACGTTCATACTGAGTAAAGTTACGTTACTGAAGACTGGTAAACGACACAAACATGTTCATGGGTACTGATGGGTTTCAACAAGATGTTATTTGTTCCCAGCTTTGTTAGTAAAACAGGACAGGCAGTGTTACAACATACAGACAGTAAAGACAACATTCCACAGCAAACACGAAAAAATTGGTGGGTTATAGACATATTCCCTCTAATAAATGAGAGTTCACATGCTTAAACCATTTCAGAAGACTCTCACTGAATAGAGGACGGAATGATGAGAGAGGAATGGGTGTATATTATTTCTAATCGATACTGTGTAGATTTAATTTATAATTAATAAAATTTGTATTATAGTGACAGGCCATAGATAAGCGTATTAAAATGTCCCCATTAAGCGATCCTCGTAACGATTCTGATGCAGAAGAAAGAAAGGAACGCGCACTGTTTTTGTCATTTGTGACAGCATAAGATTTGCTTGAAAAAAAACATTTATTAATTGTCTATACCATAAATCCCTCGGAAATACTGCTTAGGTATTGCAGCATGTTTGTGGTATAATTTTATTATCTGGGAGCAGTTTAACTTGAAAACCTAGTATCCCCAAAAATCGCGCCACGTTCAAAAACAAATACTCACGCGGTTCAACCGTTATTTCGTCAATTTAATTAGCACGTCGTTACTTCCTGGCTATGGCAGGAATTTATGCGAACAATAGACATTTCTTACACTCACAAACAGTTGGGCAGACGAGGCGCACTTACAAGGCCTATTGTTGTCTCATCAAAAGAGTTAGGTGGACTGAACTGTGTACACTATATGAATTAGTACTGAGCTCTGTTGATAGTCTCTCATGATTGTGTTTGCAAGAGAACACAGTGAGTGAGCAAGCTTGACCTAGAACGTTCACTCAAATGATGCATTTAAGGCCGAGATACTACTTAAAATTTTAAACTTATCTGACGTATTCAAATTTTGTTTTTGGTTGGTTTGACAAAGTGGGCCAGATTTTCATGTCTTGCCGTGCAGATTTAATAAGAGGAAACATATACATTTAATATTGATAACGATACCCAGTAGAGGATCATGGGTAAATTCAAGATTGCGGCCATGTGGGGTACCAAAAAAGTGATGTTTCGTCAGTTTTCTTCAAAATTCCTCTTTTCCTCGAGAAAAATTGGGCAAAAATTACTTTATTTCACATCAGACTATTATTTACTAATTTATCATGGCGTTTTTGCAAAGAAAACACAAATAAAAAATTCAAAAAATCTGACCGAAAAATAAAAAAATGCCGGTTTTGATCATGACGTGACTGTGACAACATCAAAGCGGCCATCTTGGATTTTTTTTTACATTTTTTAGTAGAGCTTGACCCAAGGGTATAGTGTGTAGGTTTCAGTCCACTTGTTCAAGGGGTAAGAACAATATTTATATGGAGGGGGCGGCCTGGACAGGTCCTAGAACCCAGGTCAGATAGGGTTAATAAAATCAACAGTGTAGTACCAGATGGTTATCAAAACATTTGATACCAGATGGTTATCAAACAGCTGATACCAAAATTGTCGTCCGGTTTATGAAGCCAACTAGTTCAGACAAATGGACGCCTTGAGTATTCGTGCTATTCGAATATTGCCAGAACAATGCAGAGTAGGACTATAACATATTGATGATAATTATTATAATTACTGATATGAAAATGGAAATTGGATAAAACGTGGCATGACCTGAGGATGGCCTGATGATGCCAATAAAATTGTCTTCTATGCCCCGTTCCGTCAGTCGTTTTGGCGATTTCACGAACGACAAGATGAAGCTGCTACTGACTGGATGGGTATTGGTGCTATCTATCGCCCTATTGCATATCATTGTCTGCAGTTCTGACATAACATGTCCGCATGAAGCGGCTGGACTCCGAGGGTGGGCTGATGTATCAGGGTGGCCCAATGGAGAGGTGAGCTCACACGCTTATTCTCCGATTATAATATGTTCTCACTCAAACTGAACAATGTTTGATGGACTTTACAATGAGGTGTCCGAACTGAGGGGGTATTTTACTGTCGATGTCTTTAAGCCTGCGCACGAGAAAGTACCGAAAATGGCGTTTTTCTTAGTTTTCCTTCCCAATAATGTCCAATATTAGTTTATTTCGAATCATATAGTTCTTTCCAATGAACATGGTACTTGGAGAAAACAAAAGCCGTTTGGCGCTTACGGGATCAGCATTAAAAAACTGTCAAAACATAACACTCGACTGAGTGAACGATTTTAACCTTTTAGGCATAAATTTTCCTACTACTCATTTCTATGACGTATGGAAAATAAATACTTCGCAAAGTTCGAAGAAATTAAAAAAAGCTGAGCAAATGGAAAATGAGAAATTTAATTTTGTTGGGTAAAATTACGATAATTAAATCTCTGGCATTGTCAAAGCTGATACATCTCTTTCTCGGGTTGACCGTATAAAACGCGTTGTCATAACCCAAGACTACAAACATGGCGGATTGAGAATGGTGAGCAATCTTATATTCTCTCTAAAAATCTCCTGGATAAGAAGGTTAATATTTCACGAACAAAAATGGCAAAAATTTGTGGTTGACCCAAAGATATATGATACGGGTCCGGAATATATTAAGATGCTGATAGCTGAAACCATCAATCCTTTTTGGAAAGACGTCTTTAAAGCTTGGTATGCGCAATGTAACAAACTTGAGCACCGTTCTACTGAGGACATTTACAACGCACCTCTTTGGTATAATGATCATTTTAGAAACAGTTCTTTCTTTGTAGCTCATTGGTATAAGTGTAATATTAAATATATACGTGACATTATTGACTCAAATGGCAAAATATTGACATTTGAGGATTTCAAAAATACATTTGGGAAATTTATTTATTTATTTAAATAAAATGGAACGTTCCTGAATTATAATAAACTGAAACAAAATGTTCCTAGAGAATGGATAAGTAGAATAAACCTGGAATTTAATCCTCAATTACAGACAATACCGGTAACAACAGTTTACTGTCGATATTTGGCAGGGCAGAAAAAGGGATGTCGACGCTACTATAACCTGTTAAATTATCAATCGAATGTACCAATTATATATCTTTTGAAAATGGGAACATGCAGGCGTTGAATATATCAGAAAATATACAGTGAGAAAAAGTATTTAAAACTTTACACCATTGTATAAAAAAAAACCTGTTTTAAAGACGTCCAGTTCAAAACTGTACATAGAATTTTACCAACAAAGTCATTCTTGCACCAAATTGGCTTGTCTAACACTAACCTATGTGCCCACAGTAGTATACATTGCGCATAAGTCCGCGCATTGACCTGGCGTAAGAATCTGGCGTCGAGGTCAAGTGCATTATAGTACGGGCGAAAACCGGCAAAAGAGTGCGCCGTCTCAAAAAGGACGCCGTCTCATGTGGAGGTCATGTGGAGGTCACGTGCTGGTCAAGTGCATGGGACATGTATTGGCTTATCGGGGTCTGCTGAAAGAGTGGGGGAGTGGGTGTATCTAAAATGAGGATTGTCTCGAAAATATAAAAAGCGGAACACGGACTTTACCCCTATAATAGAGCAATCCCTCTATCAACCCTATCCCTAAGAGCTAATATCGGTCCCCGGGCTTATCGGGTTCTGCCTGGAGTGGGTGCATGTAAATTGAGGATTTGTCCCCGCAAATATAAAAAGCGGAACACGGACTTTACCCCTAAAATAGAGGAAAACCCCTATCAACCCTATCCCAAAGGGCCAATATCGGTCCCCGGACTCATCGGGTTCTGACTGGGTGTATGTATATTTAGGATTTGTCTCGAAAATGTAAAAAGCGGAACACGATATTACCCCTACAATAGAGGAAAATTCCTATCAACCCTATCCCAAAGGGCGAATATCGGTGCCTGGCTTATCGGGGCCTGCTGAGAGAGGTAGGGTGGGGGAGTGGGTGCATGTAAATTGAAGATTTGTCCCCGAAAATATAAAAAGCGGAACACGGACTTTACCCCTAAAATAGGGGAAAACTCCTATCAACCACGTCTAGTGGGGCTTATCGGAGCGTGCCGACAGAGGTAGGATGGGGGAGTGGGTTCATGTAAATTGAGGATTTGTCCCGAAAATATAAAAAGCGGAACACGTACTTTACCCCTACAATAGGAGAAAACTCCTATCAACGTTGTCCAAAAGGGCTAATATTGGTCCCTGGCTTATCGGAGCCTGCCGACAGAGGTAGAGTAGGGGAGTGCGTGTATGTAAATTTAGAATTTGCCCCAAAAATATAAAAAGTCGAACACGGACTTTACCCCTAAAATAGGGGAACCCCTATCAACCAGGACTAGAGGGTCATGTATAGACCGGAGCGAGAACAACAACAACAACACCAACACGTGTTTATATAGTTTATTATCCCCTCCCGTACATCATACCCACGATGGAGGAGCCGCGTTGGGTATGTTTACAATACAAGTAGGCTTTTGTCCAATCAGAAGCCGCCATTTGGCGCTGCATCTGTCATATTCGTTCTCGCCCGTTAGATGTATTCTCGGCAGCTCTTATCCAATCAAAAAACATGTACTCTGTTCATGTCCATGTATACATACTCTGTTCCTGTCCATGTACATAGACTCTGCCCATGTCGCTATATAGCTGAAATATTGCGGAATGCGACGTTAAATCTTAATTCTCCCTCTTCATGTACATGCACTCTATCCATGTACATGTTTCTTGTCCATGTCTATGTAGCCTGTCCATGTACATGTACCATCTCCAAGGGGGTGTGTGGAGGTGTATTTGGGGTAGAGAGGGACCATCCTTGGTCCGAATACGTCGTGGGGGTGTCATTTTGTAGCTCTCGGGGTATAGCCCCGATTTGAGGGATGTCCGCGTCATCTGTGACGTCATCGGTGACGTCATCAGGACGAGTAGTAGCCAAAGTGGGCATTTTGGAGCAGTGAAGGAAGGTATTTGGGGTAGAGAGGGACCATCCTTGCTCCGAATGCGTCGTGGGAGGTGTCATTTTGTAGTTCTCGGGGTGTACATCCCGATTTGAGGGATGTTCACGTCATCTGTCACGTCATCGTTGAGGTCATCAGTACGAGTTGTAGCCAAAGTGGGCATTTTGGGACAGTGAAGGAAGGTATTTGGTGTAGAGATGGACCACTATTGGTCCGAATGCGTAGTGTGGGGTATCAGTGTGAAGATCTCGTGGGTCAGACTGGCTTGTTTTCGTTGGAGCTAGCGCATCGTACATCATACCCACGATGGAGGAGCCGCGTTGGGTATGTTTACAATACATCTAGGCTCTTGTCCAATCAGAAGCCGCCATTTGGCGCTGCATCTGTCATATTCGTTCTTGCCCGTTAGATGTATTCTCGGCTGCTCTTATCCAATCAAAAAAGCATGTACTCTGTTCATGTCCATGGGTACATACTCTGTTCATGTCCATGTACATACACTCTGTCCATGTGGCTATGTAGCTGAAATATTGCGGAATGCGACGTTAAACCTTAATCCTCTCTCTCTTCATGTACATGCACTCTATCCATGTACATCTTTCTTGTCCATGTTCATGTAGCCTGTCCATGTACATGTACCATTACCAATCTGTATTATACCAAATTTGTCCTGTATTGTATCATATTTGTCCTCTATTATACCATATATGTTCTGTATTATACCAAATTTGTGCTGTATTATAGTATCTGTCCGGTATTATACCAAATCTGTGTTGTATTATACCATATCTGTCCTGTATTGTACCATATATGTCCTGTATTATACAATATATGTTCTGTATTATACAATATTTGCCCTCTATTATGCCATATCTGTGCTGTATTATACCATATCTGTCCTGAACTATGTCATATCTGTGCTGTATTATACAATATCTGACCTGTGTTATACAATATCTGTCCTGTATTATACCAAATCTGTCCTGTATTGTACCATAGTTGTCCTGTATTATACAATATATGTTCTGTAGTATACCAAATCTGTGCTGTATTATACAGTATCTGTCCTGTATTATACCAAATCTGTGCTGTATTATACCATATCTGGCCTGAATTGTACCATATATGCCCTGTATTATACAATATATGTTCTGTATTATACAATCGGATACAAGCGTCTAGTCCGTCATTCATAATTCAGCCGTCGTCCATTAAAGAATATCCGCGTCCATAATCCAAAGACCTATTCCATATCCATATAACAGTATTAGCACCACATTCAAAAAAGACAATCATAGTATACATAAACATAGGCTAGTTTCCTGCAAGAGAGAAGAGGTCAACAGTTTTCAATGATGCCGACAAGACATCATGATGTTCCAAAAATATAAAATCCGTATCGCTGATCAGTATTCTTAATCCATAATAATCGTTCTAAAGTCGTTATCTAGAGAATGGTGTATCTCAGTCACGCTTTGATTGTGACTGTTCATATGAGCACCATGAGGATCTTGAAGTACATCGGTTCATACGGCCCCTAGCCCCGGGTTAAGCGGAATTAGACACAAGTTACGAAACGTAACGCCATAGATCTTGCACGCCACGTTCGTATTTTGCTATCAGCATGCGATATGTATCGCCAAATGTGAGAAACTTTGAGTGGAGGCGCTTGGAGGAATAGCCCTGTTTTATATGTTTCTGCAACAATGTTTTGTGACGTTGATTGAAATCGTTACAATTAACACAGGATCTAGCAAATGCTACTAGGCGAGATATGTATACGCCATATGCAGGTCCCACTGGAATATTACTGTCCAGAAAGGGATAGTTTACGATGTCGAAATGGTAATCATCTCTTTTGTCATAAAGTCGACGAGAGAGAATGCCCGATAGCGGTTGTCGTGAATAACAACAAGTTCAGCAATATTCATACAATTTATGATCCCCAATGTTACATCATAACCAGGCTGGGGGAGCCGCCCTGGGCATGTTTATATGTTCACAGCAAAACAAATTGAAATATCAAACACCATGTTTTATTATTTAACGCACAGTCACAGTAGGTACAAGTGTTTACTGAGCTCAAGTCAACGATCAGCATGTAGACATATAGAGTATGTACGGCATGTTATGGTATTTATCAGTGCACGGGTGACGCGTTCATCCGAGGGGGTTGATCAGTTTAGCCACGAAGAACGTAACATTGGTGACCCTCTCCACTGTCCACTTGGTGTTGGGGCGTTGTTGTTGGGCCCATTCCAAGGAATCCACGGTGTCCAGTTTCTCCAGCATCGTCTCTAGCGACGTCCGGTTAATGATGGTAAACGGCTGATGAAATACCCAGATGTTACTGCTCGGGTAAAAGTATCGGACTTGGTCTGTCTCCTTATGCTGCAGCACATAACCAGACGCCAGATTCAACTTGAAGGCCGTAGTTTGATCGTTGAAGATGGCTTCCACGTAGATGCGTAGACGGGCGAGTTCGGTCAGTCGGAAATTGTAGATATCTTGAATAGTGCGATGACGGTGGAAACAGTGCCGGATCATGGGCCAATGGCGCCGATAGATGTCACTCACTGGATGGTCTTCGTGCAACAGATCGCTAGGAACATTTATGGACTCGTCCGTGAAGTGTACTTTGCTCTCCACGCCGTGCAAAATCTGGCCCAAGGTCTTGTCGTCGGAATTTGACTGTTGAATTAGAACGACATCATTATCGGCCCTCGTGCGATGGGTGGGAGTTCCCGCTGTCTCGATACTGGGGCCTACGGGCTCCTCTACCTGCAAACGTGGCTGTGGAACAGGGTGCCGTGTGCGTTGGTGTCGCAGCAACTGACTGATCAGTTTGAAAAGCCGACCACATTCCTCGCATAGATGCTTGGGTGCCCCATGCACTGTCCATTCGTGACACCGTAGACTGTCCAGGCGATTAAATATTTTCCCACACCTCATACAGCTATACCGGGCGATTCCGTCGTGCTTGGTAGTCTCATGGCGGCGCAAGTCGTGCGGACGAGTGAATGATTTCGATCACGTAGTGCAAGCGAACATCTTGGTGGCTGACAGAGTGTCTGATGAAACGGCCAGGCCGCTTCCCTTTTATAGCACGCTAGCTGGTGATCTATTTTTAGTACACTCAGTTCAAGTACCGCCGAGTCGAGGACCAAGATGTACCGGTGTATGTCTGAGCCGCATTACGCGCGTGTGTGTGTTTGTGTTTGAATCGAACCGTGCACAATGTCGAATTACGTTCTCTCCGAAAACTTCCTCTCATCGCATCAATATGCTGAGACCCATTCAAAATAAACACAGCCAAGAGACATCAACAACAACAGGCACATTGCGTAATACACGTTTTATTATCCTCACACCACCACCACCACCACCTGGCGTTGACGCCGTCAACGATCAGCATGTAGACATATAGAGTATGTACGGCATGTTATGGTATTCATCAGTGCATGGGTGAAGCATTCAGCCGATGGGGTGGACGGTCAGCTTGGGTAACGAAAAACGTGACATTGGTCACCCTCTCTACGACACATTGGGTGTTAGGGCGTTGTTGTTGGGCCCATTCCAAGGGATCCACGTTGTCCAGTTTCTCCAGCATCGTCTCTAGCGACGCTCTATCCGTGATGGTAAACGGTTGGTCAAATACCCGGATGTTACTGCTCGTGCTAAAGTATCGGACTTGGTCTGCCTCCTTATGCTGCAGCACATAACCAAACGCCAGATTCAACTTGAAGGTCGTAGTTTGATCGTTAAAGATGGCTTCCACGTAGCTGCGTAGACGGGCGAGGTTGGTCAGTCGAAAATTGTAGATATCTTGAATAGGGTGATGACGGTGGAAACAGTTCCGGATCATGGGCCAATGGCGCCGATAGATGTCACTCACTGGATGGTCTTCGTGTATCAGATCGCTAGGAACATTTATGGGTTTGTTCGCGAAGTGTACTTTGCCCTCCGCGTCGTACAAAATCTGGCCCAAGGTCTTGTCGTCGGAATTTGACTGTTGAATTAGGGCGACACCATCATCATCATCGGCCCTCGTGCGATGGGTGGGAGTTCCTGCTGTCTCGATACTGGTGCCTGCAGGCTCCTCTACCTGCAAACGTGGCTGTGGAACAGGGTGTCGTGTGCGGTGGTGTCGCAGCAACTGACTGGTCAGTTTGAAAAGCCGACCACATTCTTCGCATGGACGCTTGGGTGGCCTATGAATTGAACGTTGATGGCGCTGTAAATGATCTGGTGATCTATTTTTAGCACACTCAGTTCAACTACCCCCAAGTCGAGGGCCGAGATGTACTGGTGTACGACTGAACCGTATTGCGCGCGCGTGTGTGTATGCGTGGGCAGTGGATTTTACATCCGGGACCTTGGCAACATCCGGGTTTCCCACTTTGGTTTTCCCGTCGTTCCTCCGTCTTCCATCCGGTTACTGTGGTTTTACATCCGGGTCCCCATCTTACATCCGGGTTTTTCCTTGTTTACTGTCACGTGTACGGATCCGAAAGTTGTCACAAGACAGGCGGCGCCCCCTCCCGGAACTAGTAGGTCAGTATTGTAGATGTATTGATAATAGGAAGTTTGAGTATCTATGATGACCCATATTGAACGGAAGTGACCTTTGACCCATGCACACCATGCAAGAGCATTTGGACACCTGTTGACCTCAATAATTTGCATATGAGCTCTGTGAGGTCATTTCCGCTTCCGTTCACGTGACCGGAACTGACCTTTGGCCCCTGCGCGCGCTGACAAAACATACCGGATAAAAATTGCGCACAGGGGCCAATTCAATTTCCGACTGACCAACCTCGCTCGTCTACGCAGCTACGTGGAAGCCATCTTCAACGATCAAACTACGACCTTCAAGTTGAATCTGGCGTTTGGTTATGTGCTGCAGCATAAGGAGGCAGACCAAGTCCGATACTTTTACACGAGCAGTAACATCCGGGTATTTGACCAACCGTTTACCATCACGGATAGAGCGTCGCTAGAGACGATGCTGGAGAAACTGGACAACGTGGATCCCTTGGAATGGGCCCAACAACAACGCCCTAACACCCAATGGGTCGTAGAGAGGGTGACCAATGTCACGTTTTTCGTTACCCAAGCTGACCGTCCACCCCATCGGCTGTATGCTTCACCCATGCACTGATGAATACCATAACATGCCGTACATACTCTATATGTCTACATGCTGATCGTTGACGGCGTCAACGCCAGGGGTGGTGGTGGTGTGAGGATAATAAAACGTGTATTACGCAATGTGCCTGTTGTTGTTGATGTCTCTTGGTTGTGTTTATTTTGAATGGGTCTCAGCATATTGATGCGATGAGAGGAAGTTTTCGGAGAGAACGTAATTCGACATTGTGCACGGTTGGACTCAAACACAAACACACACACGCGCGCAATGCGGCTCAGACGTACACCAGTACATCTCGGTCCTCGACTCGGCGGTACTTGAACTGAGTGTACTAAAAATAGATCACCAGTTAGCGTGCTATAAAAGGGAAGCGGCCTGACCGTTTCATCAGACACTCTGTCAGCCACCAAGAGGTTCGCTTGTATTACGTGCTCGAAATCATTCACTCGTCCGCACGACTTGCGCCGCCATGAGACTACCAAGCACGACGGAATCGCCCGGTATAGCTGTACGAGGTGTGGGAAAATATTTAATCGCCTGGACAGTCTACGGTGTCACGAACGGACAGTGCATGGGGCACCCAAGCATCTATGCGAGGAATGTGGTCGGCTTTTCAAACTGATCAGTCAGTTGCTGCGACACCAACGCACACGGCACCCTGTTCCACAGCCACGTTTGCAGGTAGAGGAGCCCGTAGGCCCCAGTATCGAGGCAGCGGGAACTCCCACCCATCGCACGAGGGCCGATAATGATGTCGTTCTAATTCAACAGTCAAATTCCGACGACAAGACCGTGGGCCAGATTTTGCACGGCGTGGAGAGCAAAGTACACTTCGCGGACGAGTCCATAAATGTTCCTAGCGATCTGTTGCACGAAGACCATCCAGTGAGTGACATCTATCGGCGCCATTGGCCCATGATCCGGCACTGTTTCCACCGTCATCGCACTATTCAAGATATCTACAATTTCCGACTGACCGACCTCGCTCGTCTACGCATCTACGTGAAAGCCATCTTCAACGATCAAACTACGGCCTTCAAGTTGAATCTGGCGTTTGGTTATGTGCTGCAGCATAAGGAGACAGACCAAGTCCGATACTTTTACCCGAGCAGTAACATCCGGGTATTTGACCAACCGTTTACCATCATTAACCGGACGTCGCTAGAGACGATGTTGGAGAAACTGGACACCGTGGATCCCTTGGAATGGGCCCAACAACAACGCCCCAACACCAAGTGGACAGTGGAGAGGGTCACCAATGTTACGTTCTTCGTGGCTAAACTGATCAACCCTCTCGGATGAACGCGTCACCCGTGCACTGATGAATACCATAACATGCCGTACGTACTCTATATGTCTACATGCTGATCGTTGTCTTGAGCTCAGTAAACACTTGTACCTAATGTGACTGTGCGTTAAATAATAAAACATGGTGTTTGATATTTCAATTTGTTTTGCTGTGAACATATAAACATGCCCAGGGCGGCTCCCCCAGCCTGGGTATGATGTAACATTGGGGATAATAAATTGTATGAACATTGCTGAACTTGTTATTCGCGACAACCGCTATCCGATTGTATAATACAGAACATATATTGTATAATACAGGACATATATGGTACAATACAGGACAGATATGGTATAATACAGCACAGATTTGGTATAATACAGGACAGATACTGTATAATACAGCACAGATTTGGTATAATACAGAACATATATCGTATAATACAGGACAAATATGGTACAATACAGGACAGATTTGGCATAATACAGGACAGATACTGTATAACACAGGACAGATATTGTATAATACAGCACAGATATGATATAGTTCATGACAGATATGGTGTAATACAGCACAGATATGGCATAATAGTGGGCAAATATTGTATAATACAGAACAGATTTGGTATAATACAGGACAGATACTATAACACAGCACAGATTTGGTATAATACAGAACATATATGGTATAATAGAGGACAAATATGGTACAATACAGGACAGATTTGGTATAATACAGATTGGTGATGGCACATGTACATGGACAGGCTACATGAACATGGACAAGAAACGTGTACATGGATAGAGTGCATGTACATGAAGAGAGAGAGAATTAAGGTTTACCATCGCATTCCGCAATATTTCAGCTATATAGCGACATGGACAGAGTGTATGTACATGGACATGAACAGAGTACATGTGTTTTTGATTGGATAAGAGCAGCCGAGAATACATCTAACGGGCAAGAACGAATATGACAGATGCAGCGCCAAATGGCGGCTTCTGATTGGACAAGAGCCTACTTGTATTGTAAACATACCCAACGCGGCTCCTCCATCGTGGGTATGATGTACGGGAGGGGATAATAAACTATATGAACACGTGTTGGTGTTGTTGTTGTTGTTCTCTCTCCGGTCTATACATGACCCTCTAGACCTGGTTGGTAGGGGTTTACTCTATTTTAGGGGTAAAGTCCGTGTTCCGCATTTTATGAAAACAAGCAAGTCTGACCCACGAGAGCTTCACACTGATACCCCACACGGTCCATTCGGGCCACCATCCGTATGGAAGACGGAGGAACGACGGGAAAACCCCACTGGCCAACTGCGCATGCGCTGATTGGCGCGAGCTCCAACGAAAACAAGCCAGTCTGGCCCACGAGAGTCATATAGTAATATTCCAGTGGGACCTGCATATGGCGTATACATAGCTCGCTTAGTAGCATTTGCTAGATCCTGTGTTAAATGTGACGATTTTAATCAACGTCACAAAACATTGTTGCAGAAACTTATAAAACAGGGCTATTCCACCAAACGCCTCCACTCAAAGTTTCTCAAATTTGGCGATACATATCGCATGCTGATAAAAAATACGAACGTAGCGTGCAAGATCTATGGCGTTACGTTTCGTAACTTGTGTCTAATTCCGCTTAACCCAGGGCTAGGGGCAGTATGAACCCATGTACTTCAAGATCCTCACGGTACTCATATGAACAGTCACAATCAAAGCGTGACTGAGATACATCTTTTTTTAGATGACGACTCTATAACGAATTATGGATTAAGAATACTGATCAGCGATACGGATTTGATATTTTTGGAACATCATGATGTCTTGCCGGCATCATTGAAAACTGTTGACCGCTTCTCTCTTGCAGGAAACAAGCCTATGTTTATGTATACTATGATTGTCTTTTTGAATTTGGTGCTAATACTGTTATATGGAATATGGAATAGGTCTTTGGATTATGGACGCGGATATTCTCTAATGGACGACGGCTGAATTATGGATGACGGACTAGACGCTTGTAATCACACTGATACCCCACACGACGCATTCGGACCAATAGTGGTCCATCCCTACACCAAATACCTTCCTTCACTGTCCCAAAATGCCCACTTTGGCTACAACTCGTACTGATGACGTCACAGATGACGCGGACATCTCTCAAATCGGGTCTATACTCCGAGGGCTAGAAAATGACACCCCCACGACGTATTCGAACCAAGGATGGTCCCTCTCTACCCCAAATAGACCTCCACACACCCCCTTGGAGATGGTACATGTACATGGACAGGCTACATGGACATGGACAAGAAACATGTACATGGATAGAGTGCATGTACATGAAGAGAGAGAATTAAGATTTAACGTCGCATTCCGCAATATTTCAGCTATATAGCGACATGGACAGAGTGTATGTACATGGACAGGAACAGAGTATGTATACATGGACATGAACAGAGTGCATGTTTTTTTGATTGGATAAGAGCAGCCGAGAATACATCTAACGGGCAAGAACGAATATGACAGATGCAGCGCCAAATGGCGGCTTCTGATTGGACAAAAGTCTACTTGTATTGTAAGCATACCCAACGCGGCTCCTCCATCGTGGGTATGATGTACGGGAGGGGATAATAAACTATATGAACACTTGTTGGTGTTGTTGTTGTTGTTCTCTCTCCGGTCTATACATGACCATCTAGACCTGGTTGATATGGTTTCCCCTATTTTAGGGGTAAAGTCCGTGTTCCACTTTTTATATTTTTGGGGCAAATTCTAAATTTACATACACGCACTCCCCCACTCTACCTCTGTCGGCAGGCTCCGATAAGCCAGAGACCGATATTAGCCCTTTTGGGCAACGTTGATAGGAGTTTTCCTCTATTGTAGGGGAAAAGTCCGTGTTCCGCTTTTTATATTTTCGGGACGAATCCTCAATTTACATGCATCCACTCCCTCACACTACCTCCCTCAGCAGGCCCCGATAAGCCAGGGACCGATAATCGGCCTTTGGGATAGGGTTGATAGGGGTTTTCCTCTATTTTAGGGGTAAAGTCCGTGTTCCGCTTTTTATATTTTCGGGGACAAATCCTCAATTTACATGCACCCACTCCCCCACCCTACCTCTCTCAGCAGGCCCCGATAAGCCAGGGACCGATATTCGCCCTTTGGGATAGGGTTGATAGGGGTTTTCCTCTATTGTAGGGGTAAAGTCCGTATTCCACTTTTTATATTTTCGGGACAAATCCTAAATTTACATACACCCACTCCAGGCAGAACCCAATAAGCCCGGGAACCGATATTAGCTCTTTGGGATAGGGTTGATAGGGGGTTCCCTCTATTGTAGGGATAAAGTCCGCGTTCCGCTTTTTATATTTTCGAGACAAATCCTCATTTTACATACCCCCACTCTCTCAGCAGGCCCCGATAAGCCCGGGGACCGATATTAGTCCTTTGGGATAGGGTTGATAGGGGTTTTCCTCTATTGTTGGGGTAAAGTCCGTGTTCCACTTTTTATATTTTCGAGACAAATCCTCATTTTACATACACCCATCCATGACTTGCAAAATTCTTCCGTAGGGACCCCAAGTCCCCGACTTAAATGAATGGACGGCATACAAGTCCGTACATGCACTCCTAATCACGTGACCGCCGCATGATGGAAAAACCCCAGATACAAGTCTGTACATGCATTCCATATGGTCCTGGAGGAGCGCTTCACTTTGACACCTCACTCGACCCAGTCGGTCCATGCAGCGTATTTGAAGTCTGGGGACTAATTTCTTTCCGCGGAAGCAGACCGCATCACCGCCAGACCACATCACTGCGGAGGAATACATGCCCCATGCACTTGACCATCACGTGACCTCCACATGACCTCCACATGAGACGGCGTCCTTTTTGAGACGGCGCACTCTTTTGCCGGTTTTCGCCCGTACTATAATGCACTTGACCTCGACGCCAGATTCTTACGCCAGGTCAATGCGCAATGTATGCTACTGACCACTGTAATCAGGAAATAGAAACGTTAGAACATTTATTTATTCACTGTAGATATGTAAAAATACTGTGGGTCAGTCTTGAAGTATGGCTGATAACAGAAATCGGAATGAGGGGTGAGATAGGGCCAGACAAGAAAATCCTGGGCTATGACTATAAACAATGTACCATTAATACACTGCTGTTACTGAAAAAAACAAACATATACTCTTCAAAATTCTGAACCGGTACGTCAAAACTGAATTGGAATGTCCTGCAGAACAACTTCTACCAAAACTACTGCATTGAAAAGTATGCGGCAGCTACCGCTGTGTCAGCTGAACAGTTTAAACAGAAATGGGCAGTTTTTTTTCGAAATTTATCATACACAGTAGTAGTAGGGTCACCGTATATAGACTCCCCTTTTCCAGAGAGGTAACTCTTGCATGCAAAAAATGCAGGTTAAAGTATAGGAAGCGGCCATTCACGGCCTTTGTCCTCTGGGCCGCAAGGCCGCTATAGTTCCGGCGACCTTTGGCTTTGTATTCGTCCGCGGTGATGCGGTCTGGTGGTGATGCGGTCGCGGGAGAAAGCCTTTGCGGCAAAAAAATAGTCCCGTGGGTTGCCTTACAATGTTAATGTATACGGGGAATGCATACAAAGAGTATGGGAATAGACGTTTTGGAACCGAGGTGGGTCCCTAGTGGACCGAATGGGTCGAGTGAGGTATCAATGTGAAGCATATGTGAGGGAGCATCTGATGGGCTGGGTGAGACGTGGAACCGACGTCATTCTGCGCATGCGCGGTAGACAAAGTGTATGGAAATAGACGTTTAGCTGTCGAGGTGGGCCACTAATGGTCCGATTGGGTCGAGTGAGGTATCAATGTGCAGCATATATGAGGGGGCATCCGACGGACTGGGTGTGGGGTTGGACGATCGTCATTCTGCGCATGCGCAGTAGACAAAGTGTATGGAAATAGACGTTTTGGGATCTAGATGAGCCACTAATGGACCGATGGAGTCGTATGAGGTATCAATGTGAAGCATATGTGAGGGGGCATCCGCCTGGACGAATGTCTCGGCCATTGCCAACATTCTACGCATGCGCAGACAGGGAATTGTGGTAAAAGGGTATGGAAATAGCCGTTTTGGGGTCTAGGTGAGCCCCTAGTGGGCCGATTGGGTCGAGTGAGGTATGGTGTCGTATGAGGTCGTATTTTGAAGCTCTCGTGGAGGAGCATCCGACTGGACTAATGTATCGTCTGTTGTCAATATTCTGCGTATGCGCAGTGTGGCAGTAATATAGAAAGCAGGCATTTTGGGGGATGCGTGGGGGTGTGTTTGGCGTAGAGATGGACCACTTTTGGTCCAAATGGGTCGTGGGAGGTGTCAAAGTGAAGCTTTTGTGGGGTAGGGTCAGAATTGGGTGTTTTTTCATTGCAAGTCGCGTCAATCTGCGCATGCGCAGTTGGTTGTAGTAAGTAAAGTGGTCATTTTGGGGTGTGCGTGGGGGTGTGTTTGGGGTAGAGATGACCATCCTTGGTCCAAATGGGTCGCCGGAGGTGTCAAAGTGAAGCTTGTGTGGGGTAGAGTCAGAATGGCGTGTTTTTTTTATAGTTTAAAGTTTTTATTTATTTAAGTCGCGTCAATCTGCGCATGCGCAGTTGGGTGTAGTAAGTAAAGTGGCCATTTTGGGACAGTGAAGGGAGGTATTTGGGGTAGATGTGGACGACTATTGGTCCAAATGTGTCGTGGGAGGTGTCATCTTGTATCTCTCGGGGTGTACGTCACGATATGAGGGATGCCCATGTCATCTGTGACGTCATCAGTACGAGTAATAGCCAAAGTGACCATTTTGGGAGTGCGTGGGTGTGTGTTTGGAGTAGAGAAGGACCATCCTTGGTCCGAATGCATCTTGTAGCTTTCGTGGCGCAGACCCCGATATGAGGGCTGTCCACAGCATCTGTGACGTCTTCGGTGATTACAAGCGTCAGATCCGTCATTCATAATTCAGCCGTCGTCCATTAGAGAATATCCGCGTCCATAATCCAAAGACCTATTCCATATTCCATATAACAGTATTAGCACCAAATTCAAAAAGACAATCATAGTATACATAAACATAGGCTTGTTTCCAGCAAGAGAGAAGCGGTCAACAGTTTTCAATGATGCCGGCAAGACATCATGCTGTTCCAGAAATATCAAATCCGTATCGCTGATCAGTATTCTTAATCCATAATATTCGTTGCAAAGTCGTCATCCAAAGAATGATGTATCTCAGTCACGCTTTGATTGTGACTGTTCATATGAGTACCATGAGGATCTTGAAGTACATGGGTTCATACGGCCCCTAGCCCCGGGTTAAGCGGAATTAGACACAAGTTACGAAACGTAACGCCATAGATCTTGCACGCTACGCTCGTATTTTGCTATCAGCATGCGATATGTATCGCCAAATTTGAGAAACTTTGAGTGGAGGCGCTTGGTGGTGTAGCCCTGTTTTATAAGTTTCGGAAACAATGTTTTGTGACGTTGAGTAAAATCGTCACATTTAACAGAGGATCTAGCAAATGCTACTAGGCATGATATGTATACGCCATATGCAGGTCCCACTGGAATATTACTGTCCAGAAAGGGATAGTTTACGATGTCAAAATTGTAATCATCTCTTTTGTCATTCTAGAACCAGCTATGAATCTAGGTTTGTATGGTGATTTATGCGTTTTGGGAGTCCAGTATACTTTTGGCATATCGTTATGTTTGGTTGGAAGACAAATACCTCTTTCCTTGAGAAACGTTGTGTGATTGTTAAATAAATCTTCCAGAGTAAATGCAGTTTGAGAGTAAGTAGACGTATTTGATGACGATATGTTTACACTCAATTCCTCAACCAGCACCTGGTAATAGTAATATTTACATATGAATATTATATTATTTGGAGCTTTGTCTGCTGGGACTATGACGAATTTACTCTGGAGAGTTGCTAGCACTTCTTACGAATTGGGGCTTCTCAATACTTGTTTTGCTTGGGGAAGGGTACTTCTGTCAGTATGGCGGATTGTTTCAACGACCTTGCTCTTGGTGAGGGCCAGCCAATCATCGAGTACTGTAGGTTCAACTTTTTCTCGCTTAGACCAATCAATAACGTACTGTTCCAAAGCAGACAGGACTATCTTCTGGTCGGCCTTCAGATTTATATTGCTCGGCTCTCTATATTTAGGTCCCTTCATCAGGAGTAATCTTAGGTCCTTATCGCTCACCACATTAAGGTCACCAGTCACATGTTTGCATGGTGTACAGATAAAGTTCGACGATTCACAATCACAACTATAGCCCCCCGACGTGTATCAGTTCCAGTCAAACTCCTTGACAGCATTAGAGTAATTGAATATTTTGGCGGCTATAGATTTAGTATACTTATATGAAATGCAAGGAGGTTCTGTGAACTTAAAATGGTTTGGTACAGTATTGCGTACCTCTGGATCATTCAGGATTCGAGGTAAATTAATAATGTCCGGTCCTTTATCTAAGTAGTTGAGTTTCAAGAAAAGCTGATCTTGGGATGTTTCGATTATGTTCACTGGACGATACAACCGAAAATACAAAATATATCTTGACATACTTTAGAGATTTTGGGTGGTATTATATTTCCTGAGGACGCAGATTGTTGTATATCTCTGGCTATATTATTTAAAGCTCTCAGGGGTAACGCATACAGAACTGTACGTAAGCTATGTGTACCATTGGGTGTGTTAGTTAAACTCACTAAGTAATTTAAAGTGATATGATCGTGAATCATCGCACTATTAAACTTTCTCCAACCATGGCTGCGATGTCTCCGTTGATGGGGTTTAAATAGCTGGGTAATATTGGATATATTTGAACGGCGGTTTGTAACATTGCCAAACCCACTGACATTATCATTTAAACCATTCGGAAACACTGACCCAAGTTCTAGCATCCAGAATAGTTCCCACTCTCGGATTTTTCTCTCAAATCCAAAGGGGGAATCCTTGGTAGATGGATGGACGATGTCTATGATCTGAATACTAAAGTTGTCCCAGCCATGGTCGGGTCCAGAAAAATGCTTACGTATAAGCAATTGCTTTTTCCTAACTGATTTTCTGTGACCATTCACCCTAAGATGGAGTCTTTGGGTGGTCTTGCCAACATACTGTTGACCACACTTCTTACAGGAAACTAAATAAATACAGTTTGTAGTTGAACAACTAAGATCAACATCCGAGTTTACAGAATATGAGTTACTAGTTAACGCGGAACTAAATGACGCTGAAGTATTAAAGAGTGGACACGTGAGACATTCACGATGTCCACATATAGAAATCTTGAAATTATTACATATAGAATTCGGTGCTAAACAATCATCAAGCGCAATGTTACAAGGTTTGATGTCGTGACCTTGCTTTGCGGTCAGAAATATATCTGTGATTTGGATTGAAAAAGGTCTTAGTGCATTTCGAACTATTAGAGACTCGGCCGAGAAACCTGCACTAAGGTTCCTCGGGTCTGCCTTATTATATTTTCTTTCTGTTGTATCCATTAGGAGTGTTGGGTGTGCAGGGGCCCGGCCTCGGGGACAAATTGTCCACCGGCAGAATCCAGGCATACACAGGTTAAAATTACAAGCGTCAGATCCGTCATTCATAATTCTACCGTCGTCCATTAGAGAATATCCGCGTCCAAATCCAAAGGCCTATTCCATATTCCATATAACAGTATTATCACCAAATTCAAAAAGACAATCATAGTATACATAAACATAGGCTTGTTTCCTGCAAGAGAGAAGCGGTCAACAGTTTTCAATGATGCCGACAAGACATCATGATGTTCCAAAAATATCAAATCCGTATCGCTGATCAGTATTCTTAATCCATAATATTACCCTAATTCAACAGTCAAATTCCGACCGTGGGCCAGTGGTCGAGGATGAACACATAAATGTTCCTAGCGATCTGTTATACGAAGACCATCCAGTGAGTGACATCTATCGGCACTGTTTCCACCGCCATCGCCCTACTCGAGATATCTACAATTTCCGACTGACTGACCTCACCCGTCTATGTAGCTACGTGGAAGCCATCTTCATGGAGCAAGCTATGGCCTTCAAGCTGAATCTGGCGTTTGGTTAAGTGCTGCAGCATAAAAACACAGACCAAGTGCGATACTTTTACCCGAGCAGTAACATTCTGGTATTTGGGGAACCGTTTACCATCAATAACCGGGCGTCGCTAGAGACGATGCTGGAGAAACTGGACGCCGCGGATCCTTTGGAATGGGCCCAACAACAACGCCCCAACACCAAGTGGGTGGTGGAGCGGGTCACCAATGTCACGTTTTTCGTGACCAAATTACGGAATCTTCCCATCGGATGAATGTATTCACCCATGCACTGGTCGTTACTCAAAATGCGCAAACAACTGTTACAGGTCATGCTGCCCGAACAATATCCTGGCCTGACCGACGATGATTAGAACAAACGGTTCAGAACGAACATGGCCGAAGATGGAACTTTCTGAAATGGCGACTTTTGATTGGACAAGAGCAGCCGAGAATACATCTAAGGGGCAAGAACGAATATGACAGATGCAGCGCTACATGGCGGCCTCTGATTGGACAAGAGGCTACTTGTATAGTAAACATACCCAACGCGGCTCCCCCAGCTTGGGTATGATGTACCTGAGGGGATAATAAAATGATTGACCTGTCATCCTTGTTATTGTTGTTGTTCTCTCACCGATCTACATCATGCGAAATTGCACAGAGTACATGTTCATGTTCATTGAGAGAGAGAGAGAGAGAGAGAGAGAGAGAGAGAGAGAGAGAGAAAGAGAGAGAGAGAATTAAGGTTTAACGTTGCATTCCGCAATATTTCAGCTATATAGCGACATGGAGAGAGGGTATGTACATGGATTTGAACAGAGTATGTACACATGGCCGTGAACAGAGTACATGTAGAATGACATGCACAGAGTACATGTACATGGACAAGGAACCTGTGTATTGACATAGTACATGTACATAAACAGATTACATGTACAGGCAAATAGTACATGTATAGGCACAGAATAGATGAACATGCGCAGAATACATATATTCTGTGCATGGTGGCATACCCTATGCCCTACGGGCTATAGGGTACAGAGTGCACCACAGGAGCGTGCGCCTGCATACGGCGACACACACACATACGTACACACAGACGCATACGCACGCATGCATACACACACGCACACACACAAACGCACACACACACACCCACACACGCACACACACGCGCACCAACACACACACACGCGTACACACACCAAAGCACACACACACACACACACACACATACACACACGCATACACACACGCACGCACACACCAACACACACCCTCCTCCTCCAACTCCACCACACACACACATCCTGCTCCTCCTCCTCCTCCACCACACACACACACACATACACACACATACACATCCTCCTCCCCTTCTCCTTCTCCTACTACTATAATATTGTTTCTAAAATAATATATTTTCGTATGGTTCGATAGGCACTCGTGAACACCGCGAAAAGCGAGCAATCACACGTGTCCACGGGTACAAGGTATGACGCTGTAGGGACCTATTCGTGGTAAGCTACGAAGAAATAAATTTCGACGCCGAATAGCGGCGAAAGTTGTAGGGATACTATAAATTAGAATAGGAGCTTTACGGTAGACCTCGACACCAGAAATACAACGCCGTAAACAACGTGCGCGTGTGTCGCTTATTTCTCGAGAAATTGTCAAATCACGTGACACCGATTATCGTCTAATTGCGTCGAAAGTTACCGCCGGGCCATAAAATTGCATTAGTACCTTTATTGTGCATCTATACGAGAGGAATACGACGCCGTAAGCCGCGAGTCTCTATCCGTCTTAGTTCCCGAGATATCGCCATGGGTAATTCATAGAAAATTCGACGAAAATCGGGAAGTCAAAAAAAAAAAAAAAAAAAAAGCGAATTTTTTTTATACTCCGAAACAAAATTTGGAGGCTGTAGGGGCATAACTAAGGAATTCACGGGATATGTGTAGCATAATACAACAGTATTAACCTGGGAATCAATACGACTTCGGTGTATTTACGATATGATGACCTACTTAAGGCAAGTATATAGTCGACATCGCGCAAAATATCCCCCTGCTTTCATTAGTCACACTCCACTGCTAACTATAGACACGGACCGCTGAACAGATATGGAACACCGTAGCACTTCTCACGCTATAGTCACGGTTCGGTGAACACGTTGAAGTACAACACCGCACCTCCGGGTTATAGGTCTATATATAGACGATGAACACCGCACCTTCAGGCTATAAGTATGGCTCCATAGATAGACCATAACCTCGAACACCGCAAAAAGCTATAGACACGGTCCGATGAGCAGACATAAAACACCGCAAACACCTCAGGCTATTGTCACGGTCCCGTGAACAGACGTTGACCTACAACCCCTTGGTCTATGTTCATGACACTATAAATAGACGAACACCGCACGACTTCGACCTATTTATGACGTCACCTCGACCTACTTATGACGTCATCGGCTTCCCGGCTTCCCTGCGTTAGAACTCTCCTATTACATTCTACTTGCGGAATAGGAAACGCGAAAAAAGAGGAAATCTAAAAAAAAAAAAAAAAATGAAATCCTGGGATGCCTAATTATTCAGTAGTATCTTAGTATAGACATATTAGAGCGCTATATCAGTGACCTCAGATGGTAGACTGTTGTAATATTGATCAATCAATAATAACCCATATTTCAACCAACATCAGATCCTTTGATATGTTTGTTGTTTCGGAGGAAGCATTACATTAGCAAGGTCAACAATTTTCCTTTGTTCCAGCCTTGATGCGTTTACCCCACGTTGCGGCGTTTATTCCACCAGACGACCGTTATGCTCATCCATTACCATCACATGAGTTAGTTGATTGAGCTGATATGTCATCACAGCTCTCGAGCTAGCGTACCTAATTCCGCTTAAACGGGTGCTAGAGGCCGTGTGAATACTTGCTACTCTCTACATGAATAGCTACAATAAAAGCGCCGCTGAGATACTAAGACTACGTTCGAGAATCCACCGAGTCTGAATGCGAGGTGCCGAGGGAATCTTTCCTGTAGAGTCATATGGTTGCTTTTTTGTCACCAGATGCCAATTTTTTCTACCTCTTGCATATCGCTAATGCTAATTCGATGAATATCTTGCTTTCTTCCATGGAAATAAAAGACGGCTTTCCACGATCCCGCCCTGTCTTTATCCCACCCGGTTCACACTACACCCTCTATGTTGAAATTGTTCAGTCTTTCCCAGGTGTGCAGGATTTGAAATGTGTCAAACAACAGTTTATCCAGTCCCCGATCCTGTATCAGCTCGCAAAAGTTTTCTATGACCGTAGATGAAGGTATTAAGGGCACTAATGATGATGATGTCATCGCAAATTATAAATAGCAGATTTTCCATTAGCTAATCCAGAAGAACAGCTCATTATTATTGTGAATTGTGATGAATGAATATTGCAGTACCAAATAGTTTTGAGACAGTTGATACCAGATGGTTATGAAACAGGTGATACCAGAATTGTCCTCAGATTTACGAAGCCAGCTAGTCCAGACAAATGGACGCCTTGAGTACTCGTGCTATTCAAAGTTTGTCAGAGTAATTCAGATCAAGACGGGGACATATTTATAATATTTATTTTCTGGTTACTAGTATGAAAAGGAGAATCGGAGTACAACGTGGCATGATATGCGGATGGCCTGATTTTGCTAATAAAATTGCTGATACAACGGGATGGCCCACTGGAGAGGTAAAACCTGGGTATACGTTCGATCCATGCAGTTCATCGAAACTTTTTTCACATCACCAGTTTCATATAGCGTTTTGTGAATAGTAAGGAACTTGAAGTCAAAATCGCGGCCACGAGGAAATAACCAAAAATTGCGTTTTCCTTAGTTTCCTTTCCAATAATGTCCAATACTAGTTTATTTTACATCATGTAATTCTTTCCAATGAAAACGCTATTCTAAAAATAGGACGTCAGCGATACGTTAACAGATTAACCACCTCGGATTTACTAAAATTTCGTGGTGAAGCTCCATCAGTGATAACGAAGAGATTCAGAGAGAGCAGGGAACAACGTTCGTGAAGTTAGAGAGCAGTTCACAGTTCACAGTTCACAATTCAGTCGGCGATTCAGTGGACCAGTCATTATTTGGAATATGAATAACATTCTTACGTATGTAGGTTAGCGGGTAGGACTTGACGAGTGTTGTTTAACTGCCAAATATGGAGGCCCTATCCATTATAGATCGGGAGATATAGGCCACTAGGCTATTCGGTCGGCTATTCACAGCACCGCCCCCTAGCAGCCGAAGTGGAAACTGATTAGGTCAGCGTGTAGGACTTGACGAGTGTTGTATAACTGCCAAATATGGAGGCCCTATTCACTGTAGATCGGGAGATATAGGCCAGTAGGCTATTGAAATTCTATCAGTCGGTTATTCACAGCACCGTCCCCTAGCGGCGGAAGTGGAAACTAATTATGTCAGCTTGTAGGATTTGACGAGTGTTGTATAACTCCCAAATATGGAGGCTCTATCCACTATAGATCGGGAGATATAGGCCAGCAGGCTATTCAAATTCTATCAGTCGGCTATTCACAGCACCGCCTCCTAGCGGCGGAAATGGGAACTAATTAAGTCAGCGTGTATGACTTGGCGAGTGTTGTATAACTGCCAAATATGGAGGCTCTATCCACTACAGATCGGGAGATATAGGCCAGTAGGCTATTCAAATTCTATCAGTCGGCTATTCACAGCACCGCCTCCTAGCGGCGGAAGTGGAAACTAATTAGGTCAGCGTGAAGGACTTGATGAGTGTTGTATAACTGTCAAATATGGAGGCCCTATCCACTATAGATCGGGAGAGATAGGCCAGTAGGCTATTCAAATTCTATTCGGTCGGCTATTCACAGCACCGCCCCCTAGCGGCGGAAGTGGAAACTAATTAGGTCAGCGTGTAGGACTTGGTGAGTGTTGTATAACTGCCAAATATGGAGGCCCTATCCACTATAGATCGGGAGATATAGGCCAGTAGGCTATTCAAATTCTATTCGGTCGGCTATTCACAGCACCGCTCCCCTAGCGGCGGAAGTGGAAGCTAATTAGGTCAGCGTGTAGGACTTGACGAGTGTTGTATAACTGCCAAATATGAAGACCCTATCTGCCTTAATTTAGGAGATATACGTCAGAATGTTATTCATATTCCAAATAATGACTGGTCCACTCAATCGCCGACTGAATTGTGAACTGTGAACTGTGAACTGCTCTCGAACTTCATGAACGTCTCGAACGAAGGATGGATATTCTGTGTTTTGTACTACGTCAACACTCTGAATCAGCATACTTCCCAACCTGTGATAAACTTACCGCTAGCTATCTTGGTGTCGAACAAGGTGTGATATTCAGACGCGTCATATCCTATAACCTACATAAAGGAGTTCTGGCTGTCCAAATTGGCAATAGCACGCTGATTGTTTTACAAGCCACTTTTGGATGCTAAGTAAGTAATGCATGTGAAAATGAAGATTATAACATGATTTATACCAGACTATGCCATTATAAACGGCGGGAAGCGGTCAAATATAATATGTGAAAAATAACTCCCATTTAGATGGTCAGCCATTGTTTACCTGCAGATCGTTACAAACGTACCGTAACTCCCTCTGTACCGGCATTTTTTAACAGTTTCAAGCTGGTATCAACACTGTCATGAACATGAATGAAGCGAAGATATACTTATTATCGCCCACGCGGATTCCAAGAAGATACTCCGAGCTTTCGAACAAGATATAATATGATGAAATTATTCATCTAGAAATTCCTCATCTTTGTATGCCAATGACAGGCAATCATTGGTCTACATTTCTATCGGTACAACCAATACGGTACAGATAGGGTTAAGGTCATTGTGTGCCTGCAGATCGTTACAAACGTGCCTTAAGGTCATTGTCTACCTGCAGATCGTTACAAACGTGCCTTAAGGTCATTGTCTACCTGCAGATCGTTACAAACGTACCTTAAGGTCATTGTCTACCTGCAGATCGTTACAAACGTGCCTTAAGGTCATTGTCTACCTGCAGATCGTTACAAACGTGCCTTAAGGTCATTGTCTACCTGCAGATCGTTACAAACGTACCTTAAGGTCATTGTCTACCTGCAGATCGTTACAAACGTGCCTTAAGGTCATTGTCTACCTGCAGATCGTTACAAACGTGCCTTAAGGTCATTGTCTACCTGCAGATCGTTACAAACGTGCCTTAAGGTCATTGTCTACCTGCAGATCGTTACAAACGTGCCTTAGGTCATTGTCCTGCAGATCATTACAAACGTACCTTAAGGTCATTGTTGCCTGCAGATCGTTACAAACGTGCCTTAAGGTCATTGTCTACCTGCAGATCGTTACAAACGTACCTTAAGGTCATTGTGTGCCTGCAGATCGTTACAAACGTGCCTTAAGGTCATTGTCTACCTGCAGATCGTTACAAACGTGCCTTAAGGTCATTGTCTACCTGCAGATCGTTACAAACGTACCTTAAGGTCATTGTCTACCTGCAGATCGTTACAAACGTGCCTTAAGGTCATTGTCTACCTGCAGATCGTTACAAACGTGCCTTAAGGTCATTGTCTACCTGCAGATCGTTACAAACGTGCCTTAAGGTCATTGTCTACCTGCAGATCGTTACAAACGTGCCTTAAGGTCATTGTCTACCTGCAGATCGTTACAAACGTGCCTTAAGGTCATTGTCTACCTGCAGATCGTTACAAACGTACCTTAAGGTCATTGTGTGCCTGCAGATCGTTACAAACGTGCCTTAAGGTCATTGTCTACCTGCAGATCGTTACAAACGTGCCTTAAGGTCATTGTCTACCTGCAGATCGTTACAAACGTACCTTAAGGTCATTGTCTACCTGCAGATCGTTACAAACGTGCCTTAAGGTCATTGTCTACCTGCAGATCGTTACAAACGTACCTTAAGGTCATTGTGTGCCTGCAGATCGTTACAAACGTGCCTTAAGGTCATTGTCTACCTGCAGATCGTTACAAACGTGCCTTAAGGTCATTGTCTACCTGCAGATCGTTACAAACGTACCTTAAGGTCATTGTCTACCTGCAGATCGTTACAAACGTACCTTAAGGTCATTGTCTACCTGCAGATCGTTACAAACGTACCTTTAAGAGGTTTCTTTACTGTCTATGGTAAAGAAACGAGCATATAAAAAATCAGATATTTTGAACATGTTGTTTACTATATAAATCATTTTCGTATGACTGAGAGAATCTAAGAAATAACCTGGATTTCAATGAGGTTTTACTCGATGATGAATAGTCTACGGTCAATACATTTGGCACCATGCGTAATATTTCGACCAAACTTATTGATTCTGCACACTTGGCGCATTTGTAGTCGACGGGAACCCACGAGAATTTTGTGTCATTTAGCTTTTAGGCCGTCAACAATGGCTTTAGTCGCGCAGTAGCTAATAACCCAAAATAGTGAATAAGAAAAACATACCTAGACGAATGTTGATTTGGACTGGTTTCACAATGTCCACGGAAAGGTGTCATAGATCCGTTTATCTACCCATATCTATATGTAATCTATGGTTACGTATTCTGAACTTGGTGAATACACTTCTATGGTTAGTTTTGTCGATAATGTCGAGATATTCTCTGTCAAAATGTGATTTAAATACTTTGTAGTTAGTATACGTAATATGGGATATCCGCCTAGTTCTGCTATAACGGCAATGTTATTGCTCTTAGAGGAGATTTCTAAAATATGTTTACCTAATTTAACGGGGTTTTTTTCACCGGAAAATCGAAACATCTATTAAATAAATACTTGACACGTTTTGTTCCCAACTGATTTCCATCTATTTTTTCGTATTTTTTTTTTCACGTATTTCAGATCCATACAGAAAAAAGGTTTTACCGTATGGTCAATTATATGTGTAACTGTGCCACCACAATTTGTTCTCGTTCTGGTTAATAAAAACTGAAATTATCAAAACCATGAACGTCCTGTACTTCCTTTGTAAACGAGAGACCCTGAAGGATCTTGGCGCCCACCATTGTCCGATAATTGTAAGCTAATGACCATTGTTACTAAGAACAAACGATTGATTTGTAATTTTGTTTACAGAATTTCGAATCTGATGAGAAAAGGGACACTGAAAAACACCAAGATATAGTCTAAGTTTCAGGAGTTTCAAGTTTCCTAGAAACTGTACTTATGTCGGTTGTTATAATACAAGGGAAATGAGCAAAGTTAGTCTGAAAGTGAAATTACATGTATGGAGGACCCTTCGCCTTTGTTTTGTAGTATTTTTTTTATTTATTTTTTTGCACATGTCAGCATTGGGTACTGGAAGCGAGGACCAATCTGTTGACACTTTGGCATGAGATATGACAGTTTCTTTGGATTATGGACGCGGATATTCTCTAATGGACGACGGCTGGATTATGAATGACGGACTAGACGCTTGTAATGAAACATACTTAATATTTCATAATTAGGAACGAATGCTAATTCTGTTCTGTTTACTGGGCTAGTTTGAGATATCTCTTTTAAGATACCATGCTCGAAAATAGTAAGATGGTACAAGGGATCCGGTCCGCGCAGTAATGTTAAAACTTCGAAAGTGCCTGAATCCTGATTATCTCCCTTGGATCGAAACATGCAGTAGTCTACAGTTGTCGAGTTGTGACGTTGAGTCACAAGAGTGACATCCCTTCATGCAGCCGACCCGCCGGCAGACGAAAGGGTGGAGCAGTTCACTTGCTAGTGCATGGACTAAAGAAAACTGATTTACAATTTGAAGAAATACATTCTAATTCCGAATTATTTGAACTCCTTGATATGGAAGGTGAAGGTATGGACATTCTCTAAAGTCAATATATAGAATATGCCCCACCGTTTGATCCGCCGACTCTTGTGATGCAACGTCACAACTCGAGAATACCGTATTAATTTGAAGCGTAACTTGGATTTTCGAATCGGACCAAAAAAGGTATCTTGCACTACTAGGCCCCATGTGGGATCTGTGTACCAAATTTCAGAAAGATCCATGAAATATTTCCAGAGAATTCACGATAACAATGTTTCAAGGGGAAATTAAAAATGGCCGCCTTGTGGCTATATTGGATTTTCGATTCGGACCGAAAAAGTTATCTTGCACAACTAGACGATAAGGGGAACCTGTGTACCAAATTTGAGAAAGATCCATGCAGTACTTAGTAGAAATCACGATAACAAAGTTGCATGGGAAAATCCAAGACGGCCGCCTGTTGGCCATATTGGATTTTCGAATCGGATCAGAAAAGGTATCTTGCACAAGTAGACGACAAGGAGAACCTGTGTACCAAAATTAACAAAGATCCATGCAGTAGTTCCTGAGAAATCGCAATAACAATGTTTCATGAGGTAATCCAAGATGGCCGCCTGATGGACATATTGGATTTTGGAATCGGAGCAGAAAAGGTATCTTGCACAACTGGACCACAAGGGGAACCTGTGTATCAAATTTGAGAAAGATCCAGGCAGTACTTCCTGAGAAATCATAACAAAATTTCATGGGGAAGTCTAAGATGGCCGCCTGGTGACCATATTGGATTTTCGATTCAGACCGAAAAAGGCATCTTGCATATCGAGACCCTAAGGGGAACATTTGTACCAAATTTGAGAAAGATCCATGCAGTAGTTCCTGCGAAATGACGATAAAGTTTCATGGGGAAATCCAAGATGGCAGTCTGGTGGCCATACTGGATTTTTAAATCGGACTAGAAAAGGTATCTTGCACAACTAGACACCAAGGGGAACCTGTGTACCAAATTTGAGAAAGATCCATGCAGTACTTCCTGAGAAATGACGATAAATTTTCATGGGGAAATCCAATATGGCTGCCTGGTGGCCATATTGGATTTTCGAATCAGATCATAAAGGGTATCTTGCACAACTAGACCCCAAGGGGAACCTGTGTACCAAATTTGAGAAAGAACCATGCAGTAGTTCCTGAGAAGTGACGATAACAAAGTTCCATGGGGAAATCCAAGATGGTTGCCTGGTGGCCATATTGGATTTTCGAATCGGACCAGAAAAGATATCTTGCACAACTAGACCCCAAGGGGAACCTGTGTACCGAATTTGAGAAAAATCCATTAAGTAGTTCCTGAGAAATCGCGATAACAAGGTTTCATGGGGAAATCCAAGATGGCTGGCTGGTGGCCATATTGGTTTTTCGAATCGGACCAAAAAGGTATCTTCCACAACTAGACCCCAAGGGGAACTTGTGTACCAAATTTGAGAAAGATCCATGCAGTAGTTCCTGAGAAATCGCGATAACAAGGTTTCATGGGGAAATCCAAGATGGCTGACTGGTGGCCATATTGGATTTTCGAATCGGACCAAAAGGTATCTTCCACAACTAGACCCCAAGGGGAACTTGTGTACCAAATTTGAGAAAGATCCATGCAGTAGTTCCTGAGAAATCGCGATAACAATGTTTCATGGGGAAATTCAAGATGGCTGCCTGGTGGCCATATTGGATTTTCGAATCGGACCAAAAAAGGTATCTTGCATAACTAGATCCCAAGGGGAACCTGTGTACCAAATTTGAGAAAGATCCATAAAGTAGTTCCTGAGAAATCGCGATAACAAGAATTGTTTACGGACGGACGGACTGACGGACGGACGACGGACCACGGACGAAAAGCGATTTGAACAGCCCACCATCTGGTGATGGTGGGCTAAAAAAACAAAAATCATTCGACATGTCAAACGTTTTGTGTTATATTTTGAAACGGTATAAATATCTGAACGTATACACAAATTAGGGGGAAATGACATGACTTTGCTCACACACCAGGGAGCCACCTGATCCACAAATCAACTATTTACTGAACGTTTATGTCATGGATGTTGCAACAATACCAACTGCTTTCGCGATAACTATCATCGATATACCTTTTTTTCCTGGAAGCGACATTAATCTGTATTCAGGTGCCACTTCTCGGGTTTGAATGTTAGCTGGCAAGGAATGGTTACCTGTAGTCATATGGTTGCTCGCCAGATGTCGTCAATTGTTCTACCTCTTGCATATCGCTCCAGTTCAATGTGTGAATTAATTTTATGTGGAATATTGAATCATTTAACCTACATGGTTACAGCTCAGACTTAATTACCAGCTGGACTTTACTATGACGTACATCTGTTTAAGTAGCTTTCAGCTATATTAACAAAGCCAGGATAGAATTTTGTTTGCACTATAAACCACAATAGATGGTTGGACTCGAGCATCATGTGTCACACGTTCTAGAATGAAACTAACAGAACACCGACATTACCCATGCTATATCTAGGCTGATTGATTCAGGGGTGTATCGAGGCCTGTGGAAGGCTGATTACGCTCGCTCCTCTTCATATTTTCTCTATCCCTAAGGCAATAGGAACTGATATATGCCATGCTATTTTCCTGGTTCCGCCCTAGCAGAAATTCTTCAAAAATTCAAGATAGTCACACTGATGCAGTGTTGAAGGAGTTATCCGCCGATGTTTCGATGTTTTAGATCCAACTCTAATTCCTCAGGGATTGTTATATGGAAATACATTTGAGAGAAAGAATAATTTAGCTATCATGGTGATTCAAACCCATGACCCATGACCCCTCTCATCCGAGTAGTTACCATCTGAGCTATGTCGGCCAAAAGGTAATACTCCCGTAAATAATCCCAACGAAGGCCAATCCTTTCTCTCGGTTTGGTTGTTAATGAAGCAAAACAATGAAGATATCAACCCTCCCCCGCCCAAGTCATGCTGATACCTTTCTGAGCTCCATTTTCAGAGCGTCTCTTAAAGAATTGTTTGAGAGAAGTTGTTTAATGTGGAAAGCATTGAACAAGATTGCCCCTAACCATATTACTAATCAGTTCAATTTGAAATCTGCAGGGACAAATCGCTTTACAAGAGCCTGAACCAAACTTAATGTCTACCCGGACAACACAACAAATCATTCGAATGTAATGTTACAAGAACATGGAATGACCTGCCTAGCGAAATTTAGATGTCACAAAACGTAAATCACTTTTAAAAGCAAATGTCGCAAATTTGTTTTTTTCTCGAATTTGTTACATGAACCAGACATATTCCAATATGGAGGCAATGCCCTTAATTCGATGGAAAATCCCCGAGAAGCTACGTCTGAGGGAGTCATTCATTACTTCGCTCAATATCCCGCTGGAGTGTGTGGGCGTGCGATGCATGCTCACTACTCCCGAAGCACGTACCTTACGATGGCTCTGGTTGAAGTAATGCACTGGGTCTTTATTTCGTGAATTATCCACTAGAATTATCCATCCATATGTCACGTCCCTCAAACCCCGTGAGATACAGTTACGACCAATAGAACTGTCATAACTTTGGAACCACCTCAATTTCAATGGGAAATTAGCGGATAACACACGTGCGCCGAGAGTTTGCCAGTGCAGCAAACGTGATTGGCCGTAACGACATCTTGGGATATCTATACAAATGGGCATTTATCGGTAACGGCTAGACACTGAGGAAATACAAATTTGGGAAAAAGTTGTGCTCGTGAGAATGGGGCGACGGTGAGTTCCTCATACGTCGTATCGATCATCCAAGCTGTCAAGAAGTCCTGTGTGCGCTTGGAATATGTGAAATATCAAGGCTACGTCTTAGAATCCTCCGTATTCTAGTCTTCATATGAGGCGCAGAGGGAGTTTTTTCTTCTGAGAAATATGGTTCCTGTATAGTCGCCAGTCTTCGCCAATTCTTTCCATCTGTTACATATCGCAACAATTTATAACAGTAGACATAGGGTTGGAAAAGCTCAATTTGCTATACCGCTACTACTTTCTAAAATGTGTCTATTATATTGGCATAAAGAAGTTTGATTTAATGAGTTTCAAGAAAGAAAAAGTCACATTTGTCATGTATTCGTGTTATGCCCATTAATATAACTATAATCGATATACCTTTTTTTCCTGGAAGCGGCATTAATCTGTATTCAGGTGCCACTTCTCGGGTTTGAATGTTAGCTGGCAAGGAATGGTTTCCTGTAGAGTCATATGGTTGCTCGCCAGATGTCGTCAATTGTTCTACCTCTTGCATATCGCTCCAGTTCAATGTGTGAATTAATTTTATGTGGAATATTGAATCATTTAACCTACATGGTTACAGCTCAGACTTAATTACCAGCTGGACTTTACTATGACGTACATCTGTTTAAGTAGCTTTCAGCTATATTAACAAAGCCAGGATAGAATTTTGTTTGCACTATAAACCACAATAGATGGTTGGGCTCGAGCATCATGTGCCACACGTTCTAGAATGAAACTAACAGAACACCGACATTATCCATGCTATATCTGGCCTGATTGATTCAGGGGTGTATCGAGGCCTGTGGAAGGCTGATTACGCTCGCTCCTCTTCATATTTTCTCTATCCCTAAGGCAATAGGAACTGATATATGCCATGCTATTTTCCTGGTTCCGCCCTAGCAGAAATTCTTCAAAAATTCAAGATAGTCACACTGATGCAGTGTTGAAGGAGTTATCCGCCGATGTTTCGATGTTTTAGATCCAACTCTAATTCCTCAGGGATTGTTATATGGAAATACATTTGAGAGAAAGAATAATTTAGCTATCATGGTCATTCAAACCCATGACCCATGACCCCTCTCATCCGGGTAGTTACCATCTGAGCTATGTCGGCCGAAAGGTAATACTCCCGTAAATAATCCCAACGAAGGCCAATCCTTTCTCTCGGTTTGGTTGTTAATGAAGCAAAACAATGAAGATATCAACCCTCCCCCGCCCAAGTCATGCTGATACCTTTCTGAGCTCCATTTTCAGAGCGTCTCTTAAAGAATTGTTTGAGAGAAGTTGTTTAATGTGGAAAGCATTGAACAAGATTGCCCCTAACCATATTACTAATCAGTTCAATTTGAAATCTGCAGGGACAAATCGCTTTACAAGAGCCTGAACAAAACTTAATGTCTACCCGGACAACACAACAAATCATTCGAATGTAATGTTACAAGAACATGGAATGACCTGCCTAGCGAAATTTAGATGTCACAAAACGTTAATCACTTTTAAAAGCAAATGTCGCAAATTTGTTTTTTTCTCGAATTTGTCACATGAACCAGACATATTCCAATATGGAGGCAATGCCCTTAATTCGATGGAAAATCCCCGAGAAGCTACGTCTGATGGAGTCATTCATTACTTCGCTCAATATCCCGCTGGAGTGTGTGGGCGTGCGATGCATGCTCACTACTCCCGAAGCACGTACCTTACGATGGCTCTGGTTGAAGTAATGCACTGGGTCTTTATTTCGTGAATTATCCACTAGAATTATCCATCCATATGTCACGTCCCTCAAACCCCGTGAGATACAGTTACGACCAATAGAACTGTCATAACTTTGGAACCACCTCAATTTCAATGGGAAATTAGCGGATAACACACGTGCGCCGAGAGTTTGCCAGTGCAGCAAACGTGATTGGCCGTAACGACATCTTGGGATATCTATACAAATGGGCATTTATCGGTAACGGCTAGACACTGAGGAAATACAAATTTGGGAAAAAGTTGTGCTCGTGAGAATGGGGCGACGGTGAGTTCCTCATACGTCGTATCGATCATCCAAGCTGTCAAGAAGTCCTGTGTGCGCTTGGAATATGTGAAATATCAAGGCTACGTCTTAGAATCCTCCGTATTCTAGTCTTCATATGAGGCGCAGAGGGAGTTTTTTCTTCTGAGAAATATGGTTCCTGTATAGTCGCCAGTCTTCGCCAATTCTTTCCATCTGTTACATATCGCAACAATTTATAACAGTAGACATAGGGTTGGAAAAGCTCAATTTGCTATACCGCTACTACTTTCTAAAATGTGTCTATTATATTGGCAAAAGAAGTTTGATTTAATGAGTTTCAAGAAAGAAAAAGTCACATTTGTCATGTATTCGTGTTATGCCCATTAATATAACTATAATCGATATACCTTTTTTTCCTGGAAGCGGCATTAATCTGTATTCAGGTGCCACTTCTCGGGTTTGAATGTTAGCTGGCAAGGAATGGTTTCCTGTAGAGTCATATGGTTGCTCGCCAGATGTCGTCAATTGTTCTACCTCTTGCATATCGCTCCAGTTCAATGTGTGAATTAATTTTATGTGGAATATTGAATCATTTAACCTACATGGTTACAGCTCAGACTTAATTACCAGCTGGACTTTACTATGACGTACATCTGTTTAAGTAGCTTTCAGCTATATTAACAAAGCCAGGATAGAATTTTGTTTGCACTATAAACCACAATAGATGGTTGGGCTCGAGCATCATGTGTCACACGTTCTAGAATGAAACTAACAGAACACCGACATTATCCATGCTATATCTGGCCTGATTGATTCAGGGGTGTATCGAGGCCTGTGGAAGGCTGATTACGCTCATTCCTCTTCATATTTTCTCTATCCCTAAGGCAATAGGAACTGCTATTTTCCTGGTTCCGCCCTAGCAGAAATTCTTCAAAAATTCAAGATAGTCACACTGATGAAGTGTTGAAGGAGTTATCCGCCGATATTTCGATGTTTTAGATCCAATTCTAATTCCCCAAGGATTTTTATATGGAAATACATTTGAGAGAAAGAATAATTTAGCTATCATGGTGATTCAAACCCATGATCCCTCTCATCCGGGTAGTTACCATCTGAGCTATGTCGGCCGATAGGTAATAATAACCCCAACTAAGGTCAATCCTTTCTCTCGGTTTATTTTGGATTATTGGTGAAGCAAAACAATGAAGATATCAACCCTCTCCCGCCCCAAGTCATGCCGACGCCTATCGAGCTCCATTTCCAGAGCGTCTCTTAAAGAATTGTTTGAGAGAAGTTGTTTAATGTGGAAAGTCATGAACAAGATTGCCCCCAATTATTTTACTAATCAGTGCAATTTGAAATCTGCAGGGACAAATCGCTTTACAAGCCTGAACCAAACTTAATGTCTACCCAGACAACACAACAAATCGTTCGAGTGTAATGTTACAAGAACATGGAATGACCTGCCTAGCGAAATTTAGATACCACAAAACGTAAATCACTTTTAAAAACAAATGTCGCAAATTTGTTTTAGATAAAGTTGTAAAGTTATAAGTTACAAATTAATGTAAGCTATTGTTTTTATCAGATCAGGTTATGTAAGATATTTTTATCTTGTTCTTACCCCATGTTAAGGCGTTTACTCCATCAGACGCCCATGCTCGCTCATCCATTAACATCAGATGAGTAGTTTGAGCAGATCTGTTATCACAGCTCCCGAGCTAGCGTATCTAATTGCGCTTAAGCCGGGGATAGGGGCCGTGTGGATACCTCATAGTATCTGCATGAACCACTGCAATAAAAGCGCGGCTCCTGTAGAGTCATATGGTTGCTTTTTAGTCACAAGACGTCAATTTTCCCCATCTCTTGCATATCGCTACAATTTACAAGTTTTAATCTGCTGTATGTTCCATAAGTTTTATTTCGTGTGCCTATTATTTTTAACTATGCTTATTTAAACATCAACTGTTGTCTTCTCATTATGTTTTTATTGCTCCATGGTAAAACAGTTCTATTGTTACTAACGTAGACTCCAATAAAAAACTGAAACTGAAAACGAAAAAAAGGATGCTATTTGGTAATAGCAACAGGCATAATACATTTGTGTATCCATAGTAACTAACAATATACCAAGAGGTCGGTAACAGACAACAATTTACATAACCTCATGGTCTTAGGATGTTAATACCTCTAATGCTTTCATCTATCATGCCGTTAATACACTTCTAACATGAGATGAAGACAATACTCTAATGGATATTCAACTATGCTATTAATTCATTATTTCAGTCCACACGAGGCTAACAAAGACCCATAGAACGTTACGTCAGTTTAACCGTATCTGCATATTTGTTAAATACGCCGTTGTGGTACTAATGCACGCGTTTCGTCTATTTATGCAATCCTGACAAACAGAGAAGATTGACATGTCTCCCTTTGATTGCATGGCATATTCGAGACAATAAAAGCAACTTTGGTTAAATATCCGTGTATAGTGCTTCTACCGGGATTGTTAATTTATTCGTTCAAAAATCGAACAAATCAACTGTGTTTAACTTCAGTGTGTGTGGTCGAGCTGATCGTGTACTGTTCCCGGCATTAGCCCATTCTGCATTGGTATTGGTCTGTTGTGCTATATAACGTGTAGATTTCCTGATATGATGACATTCTAACCCGGCCATATTTTCTCCGGATAAGTGACATTCTCTCACATTGATGATTGACACCTTCCGGAATACTCAATTGATGAACAAGGAATGGCTAACGAATCTATACTAGGCACTACTAGAGCATCCTCTAACCGCGGTATTTTCCTGGACGAGGATTTTCCCTCCATTGTTCCTCTCCTTATAGTGACACAGGTGTTGATTTGTGTCTTCAACCTAATTGTTATCGTAACCATCGTGTCCAGCGCTCGATTGAGAAAGATTCAAAACATCTTCATAGTGAATCTTGCAGTAGCCGAATTTCTCTCTGGAAGTGTGGGGAATTCCATCAAGATCTACATGATGAGGGAGACACTGACCATATTCAGAAATGCTACTCTATGTACAATTGTGTTGATCTACATTAACGTTCTTATCGCCTCCTCAGCTTTATCTCTCCTCGGGGCGTCTCTCGAGCGGTTTATTGCTCTAGTCCGACCTCTGAGATATCATTCCTTGGTTACTAGACAGCGCGCAGCCGCTGCTATTGCGTTAATATGGTCTATCGTCATTTTTGTAAGTTTGGTACCGATCGCCTTCCCATTCTATGGCCAAAAGGAATTTACCAACTGCTATGGAGAACTAAATTTGTACATTTTGTTCGTCGCCGTTGATGTCACGTTCTTGATTTCTTCTACAGGAAGCGTTGCTATCTATTGTGCAGTATACGTTATCACTCGCCGACATTCTCGCCATATCCAACACAATCGGATAGCTAACGCATGGGGAGAGAACAGAACACAAGTGCTGGCTATTTCCAAAGCTACCAAAGTCCTGTTAATTATAACTCTTTCCCAGATATTTGTGTGGATTTCAACACTGACCCCTCAAATAGCAATATTGCGCAAATTACAGATTAACAGTGAATTACTTTACTATCTCATCTTTGTTGTGCCCGGTATAGTGCCCATGTTGAACCCAACAATTTTTGCGCTGAAGACTCAAGAGGTTCGTGCGATTATCCTGGGAAGACTGCGAAATTACGGATGTAATTTGTGGAACAGATCTCGCACCGTGGTCAGGCCTAGTGGCTAGGATATAGTCTACGTCTGAAGGCAAAGGAAACATTTGCGAGAGAATTGATATGGAAAATAATTTTACCCCCTCGACCTGAAAGATCACCTCAACGCCCAACGGCACGAATACAAGTTGAAAAGACGAATCATCAGAACATAGAATGTCATGGACACTGGGTCTAGGGCAAATAGTAATATGTTCATTATATCGTCGTATATTAACGGCCACTTGTTGTTAATTATTGCGCTTTATTCGATAAATCAGGCGTTACATTGATTAGAACGAGATATCTCTTTTATGTTTTGTTTAGATATAAAAAGGTGTGTACCGTCGAAAATTAAACATTTTGACGCATAGATGTCTCTAATGGGGAATTGGATTGCTGGCTTCAATATATTGGACAGTTGGTGTCTCTTGATATGATATCCGACTTTGATGACGTTTGATCTGAGAATTACCAGCAGTTCAGCAGTGTGCCACTATACAAACGACCAATCATATTTTTTGGAAGATATTATGAAGGTCAGGTCAATTAACAGTGTGCGGACTCATCGTGATCATTGGCTCTGCTTCATTATGCTGTGTTTTTGTGACGAACGTGGCTTGAAATTCGACTCAAAAGGTCTCGAAGGATGGATATTCTGTGTTTTGTACTACGTCAACACTCTGAATCAGCATACTTCCCAACCTGTGGAAATTTGGAATCGGAAATAAACTTACCGCTAATGCTCTGGTAGCTATCTTGGTATCGAACAAGGTTTGATATTCTGCTGATTAGATTCTTGGTATGTGCTTTAGAATAGGTTGACCGGAAGGCTATACTGTGAAGTCATGTGGCTCTGTCAGTATGTCGGCACCTCATCCCACTTCCCTTATATGTGTTGTAATTCAGACGCGCCATACCATATAACCTACATAAAGGAGTTCTGAGTGTCCAAATTGGAATTAAAACGCTGATTGTTTTACAAGCCACTTTTGAATGCTAAGTAAGGAATGAATGCGAAAATGAAGATTATAACATGATTTACACCAGATTATACCTTTATACACGGCAGGAATCGGTCAAATATAATATGTGAAAAATAACTTCCATTTAGATGGTCAGTCATTGTTTACCAGCAGATCGTTACAAACGTACCTTCAGGACATTGTGTACCTGCAGATCGTTACAAGCGTACCTTAAGGTCATTGTGTACCTGCAGATCATTACAAACGTACCTTAAGGTCATTGTGTACCTGCAGATCGTTACAAACGTACCTTAAGGTCATTGCGTACCTGCAGATCGTTACAAACGTACCTTAATGTCATTGTGTACCTGCAGATCGTTAAAAACGTACCTTAAGGTCATTGTGTACCTGCAGATCGTTACAAACGTACCTTAAGGTCATTGTGTACCTGCAGATCGTTACAAACGTACCTTAAGGTCATTGTGTACCTGCAGATCGTTACAAACGTACCTCAAGGTCATTGTGTACCTGCAGATCGTTGCAAACGTACCTTAAGGTCATTGTGTACCTGCAGATCGTTACAAACGTATCTTAAGGTCATTGTGTACCTGCAGAACGTCACAAACGTACCTTAAGGTCATTGTGTACCTGCAGATCGTTACAAACGTACCTTAAGGTCATTGTGTACCTGCAGATCGTTACAAACGTACCTTAAGGTCATTGTGGAAAGAAACGAGCATATACAAAAATGAGATATTTTGACCAGTGTAGTTTTCATATAAATCATTTTTTGTATGAATCAGAGAATCTAAGAAATAACCTGGATTTCAATGGGATTGTAGGGATCAGTCAAAAATGTGCAATCAACATACTAACCTAGATAAATAATGTGGTGAACATTCAATTTCTCGCTTATATTTGTACCGCATGTTCAATGGTTGTCGCGATGGTGAAGATGAGATTTCGGGTGTATTGACATATCGCTACCGTCGATAGTCCTTACCGCATATACATTTTAGCAGGGATGTTTTCATATATGCAAAATATGATACCTTTAACTACAATGATATTTTGATATGTCACGACAGATATGATGATGTTAAAAACGTGCAATAAACTTGGAATAATATTACCTTGGGTTATGGTTGCCACGACTTTCTCACCGGTCCAGTTCTTTTACGAACGGCATTGCTTTCTGTGACGAATGTGGTCAACTTCTTGTTACGTCTTTAAGTTATGCCACTATCGGCACAAGTTATCTTCACAAACTATCGGGCCGGAGGTCATTGTCATCGTGTTCATGGTTACGTCATCGCAACCTGGGTCGTACATTTATCACACTCTATGAGTTGAGATATTGTCTACCTTATATATATTGTCTTGCCGACATTGGCTACACAGGCAAATCTGTTATTGGCAACTGGAGTCCGTTTACTCGATGATGAATATTTTACGGTCAATGCATTTGGCATCATCCGTAATATTTCGACCTAAGTTATTGATTCTGCACACTTGGTGCTTTTGTACACGACGGGAACCCACGGGAATTGCGTGTCATTTAGGCCGTCAACAATGGCTTTTGTCGTGCAGTAGCTAATAACACAAAATAGTGAATAAGAAAAACATATGGTTTCCTTAAGTGGCATTTAGAAGTTGGGAAGTAGATGAATAAACAAATTGCTTATGGATAAACTAGAAGTTGTTATCCATAAGCAATTTGTTTATTCAAGAAAAACATACCTAAACGAATTTTGATTTGGACTGGTTTGAACATGTCCACGGGAAGGTGTTATAGATCCGTTTATCTACCCATGTCTATATGTAATCTATGTAATTTTTTGTTTTGTCGATAATCTCGAGATATTCTCATCAAAATGGGATTTAAATAGCTTATAATTAGTATACGTAATATGGGATATCCGCCTAGTTCTGCTATAACGGCAATGTCGTTGCTCTCAGAGGAGACTTCTAAAATATATTTACATAATTTAACGGTTTTTTGTGTCACCGGAAAATTGAAACATCTATTAAATAAATACTTGAAACCTTTTGTTCCCAACTGATTTCCATCTATTTTTTCGTATTTTTTTCCCACCTATTTCAGATCCATACAGAAAAAAGGTTTTACCGTATGGTCAATTATATGTGTAACTGTGTCTATGGACAGATTGTTTCCAAATATTTTTGTTAGCTTAAAATATGCTTTGAAACCTCCATTCTCCAATTTTAGGTTAGCATTTCTTCTCAGGAGCGACAAAGTTTATGCCGAAAGCCCTGATAATTTCCTGAACTTTAATGAGTGGAATTGAATTTAAAAGACGCGTCATCAGGCGAACATCTTGTTGGTTTGACAACACTTGTGACATTTTGTATTTGAAAGAGGGAAATCATCAGTAAAACTGATGGTGTCTCTGGACACTGTTGACTGTCGTCATCTTTTCATCTGTAACCTGTACAGAAGGAACCACATTCGGAATTGCTGAGGGAAAATCTACGAAGCGGTCTGATTTACACTCTGGGAGAGTTTAGTATGAACTTCTTATAAATCTCCAGATGTGAAGCGCCGGAATCGGCTGGTAGGACGCCGGACCCGGTGATCGGCTATTATAAACTAGATCCCGAATGTATGTTACGATCAGTGTTTAAGTAACATCAATGTTTTTTTCTCGAACCTGTCACATGACCCAGAAATATTCCAATATGGAGGCAATGTCCTTAGTTTGATGGAAAATCCCCGAGAAGCTACGTCTGAGGGAGTCATTCATTACTTCGCTCAATATCACGCTGGAGTGTGTGGGCGTGCGATGCATGCTCATTACTCCCGAAGCACGTACCTTACGATGGCTCTGATTGAAGTAATGCACTGGGTCTTTATTTCGTGAATTATCCACTAGAATTATCCATCCATATGTCACGTCCCTCAAACCCCGTGAGATACAGTTACGACCAATAGAAAACCACCTCAATTTCACTGGGAAATTAGCGGATAACGTGTGCCGAGAGTTTGCCAGTGCAGCAAACGTAATTGGCCGTAACGACATCTTGGGATATCTATACAAATGGGCATTTATCGGTAACGGCTCGACACTGAGGAAATATAAATATGGGGAACAGTTGTGCTCGTGAGAATGGGGCGACGGTGAGTTCCTGCAAATGTCGTATCGATCATCCAAGCTGTCAAGAAGTCCTGAGTGCGCTTGGAATATGTGAAATATCAAGGCTACGTCTTAGAATCGTCCGCATTCTAGTCTTCATATGAGGCGCCGAGGGAGTTTATTTCTGTTGAGAAATATGGTTACAATTTATAACATCAGACATAAGACTGGAAAAGGTCAATTTATTTGCTATAAGGAAGTTTGAATTAGTGAGTTTCAAGAAAGAACAAAGTCACATTTGTCATGTATTCGTGTTATACCCATTAATATAAATGATACATATGATTATGGCTCCTACATTTTTATAACCTGTATGGTGACACCACAATTTGTTCTCATTCTGTTTAATAAATACTGAAATTAGAAAAAAATGAACGTCCTCTGCTTCCTTTGTGAAAAATACAAAAATCATTCGACATGTCAAACTGTTTGTGTTATATTTCGAAACCGTATAAATAACTGAACGTAAACACAAATTAGGGAAAAATGACATGCTCACACACCAGGGAGCTACCTGGTCCACAAATCAATAATCTACTGAACGTTTATGTCATGGATGTTGCAACAATACCAACTGCTTTCGCGATAACTATCATCGATATAGCTTTTTTCATGGAAGCAACATTAATCTGTATCCAGGTGCTACTTCTCGGGTTTGAATGTTAGCTGGCAAGGAATGGTTACCTGTAGTCATATGGTTGCTCGCCAGATGTCGTCAATTTTCCTACCTTTTGCAAATCGCTCCAGTTCAATGTGTGAATTAATTTTAAGTGGAATATTGAATCATTTAACCTGCATGGTCACAGCTCAGACTTAATTACCTACTGGACTTTACTATGTCGCACATCTCTTTAAGTAGCTTTCAGCTATATTAACAAAGCCAGGATAGAATTTTGTTTGCACTATAAACCACAATAGATGGTTGGACTCAAGCATCATGTGTCACACGTTCTAGAATGAAACTAACAGAACACCGACATCATCCATGCTATATCTGGCCTGATTGATTCAGGGGAGTACCACGGCCAGTGAGTGGCATTCCTCTTCATATTTTCTCTATCCCTAAGACAACAGAAACTGATATATGCCATGCTATTTTCCTGGGTCAGCCCTTGCAGAAATTCTTCAAAACTTCAAGATAGTCACACTGATGACGTGTAGAAGGAGTTATTCGCCGATAATTCAATGTTTTAGAACCAATTTTAATTCCCCAAGGATTGTTATATGAAAATACATTTGAGAGAAAGAATAATTTAGCTATCATGGTGATTAAAACCCATGACCGCTGTCATCCGGGTAGTTACCATCTGAGCTATGTCGGCCGATAGGTAATAATAATCACAACTATGGTCAATCCTTTCTCTCGGTTTGATTTGGATTATTGGTGAAGCAAAACAATCAAGATATCAACCCTCCCCCGCCCCAAGTCATGCTGATACCTTTCTGAGCTCCATTTCCAGAGCGTCTCTTAAAGAATTGCTTGAGAGAAGCTGTTTAATGTGGAAAGTCATGAACAAGATTGCCCCCAATTATTTTACTAATTAGTGCAATTTGAAATCTGCAGGGACAAATCGCTTTACAAGCCTGAACCAAACTTAATGTCTACCCAGTCAACACAACAAATTGTTCGAGTGTAATGGTACAAGAACATGGAATAGCCTGCCTAGCGCAATTTAGATGTCACAAAACGTAAATCACTTTTAAAAACAAATGTCGCAAATTTGTTTTAGATAAAGTTATGAAGTTGTAAGTTATAAATTAATGTAAGCTATTGTCTTTATCAGATCAAGTTATGTAAGATATATTTATCTTGTTCCTACCTTATGTTAAGGCGTTTACTCCATCAGACGCCCATGCTCGCTCGTCCATTAACATCAGATGAGTAGTTTGAGCAGATCTGTTATCACAGCTCCCGAGCTAGCATATCTGATTGCCCTTAAGCCGGGGTAGGGGCCGTGTGGATACCTCATAGTATCTGCATGAACCACTGCAATAAAAGCGCGGCTCCTGTAGAGTCATATGGTTGCTTTTTAGTCACAAGACGTTGTCAATTTTCCCCACCTCTTGCATATCGCTACAATTTACAAGTTTTAATCTGCTGTATGTTCCATAAGTTTTATATCGCGTGCCTATTATATTTAACTCTGCTCATTTAAACATCAACTGTTGTCTTCTTATTATGTTTTTATTGCTCCATGTTAAAACAGTTCTATTGTTACTAACGTAGACTCCAATAAAAAACTGAAACTGAAAATGAAAAAAAAGGATGCTATTTGGTAATAACAACAGGCATAATACATTTGTGTATCCATAGTAACTAACAATATAACAAGAGGTCGGTAACAGACAACAATTTACATAACCTCATGGTTTTAGGATGTTAATACCTCTAATGCTTTCATCTATCATGCCGTTAATACACTTCTAACATGAAATGAAGACAATATTCTAATGGATATTCAACTATGCTATTAATTCCTTATTTCGGTCCACACGAGGCTAACAAAGACCCATAGAACGTTACGTCAGTTTAACCTTATCTGGATATTTGTTAAATACGCCGTTGTGGTACTAATGCACGCGTTTCGTCTATTTGTGCAATCCTGACAAACAGAGAAGATTGACATGTCTCCCTTTGATTGCATGGCATATTCGAGACAATAAAAGCAACTTTGGTTAAATATCCGTGTATAGTGCTTCTACCGGGATTGTTAATTTATTCGTTCAAAAATCGAACAAATCAACTGTGTTTAACTTCAGTGTGTGTGGTCGAGCTGATCGTGTACTGTTCCCGGCATTAGCCCCATTCTGCATTGGTGTTGGTCTGTTGTGCTACATAACGTGTAGATTTCCTGATATGATGACATTCTAACCCGGCCATATTTTCTCCGGATAAGTGACATTCTGTCACATTGATGATTGATACCTTCCGGAATACTCAATTGATGAACAAGGAATGGCTAACGAATCTATACTAGGCACTACTAGAGCATCCTCTAACCGCGGTATTTTCCTGGACGAGGATTTTCCCTCCATTGTTCCTCTCCTTATAGTGACACAGGTGTTGATTTGTGTCTTCAACCTAATTGTTATCGTAACCATCGTGTCCAGCGCTCGATTGAGAAAGATTCAAAACATCTTCATAGTGAATCTTGCAGTAGCTGACTTTCTCTCTGGAAGTGTGGGGAATTCCATCAAGATCTACACGATGAGGGAGACACTGATCATATTCAGAAATGCTACTCTATGTACAATTGTGTTGATCTACATTAACGTTCTTATCGCCTCCTCAGCTTTATCTCTCCTCGGGGCGTCTCTCGAGCGGTTTATTGCTCTAGTCCGACCTCTGAGATATCATTCCTTGGTTACTAGACAGCGCGCAGCCGCTGCTATTGCGTTAATATGGTCTATCGTCATTTTTGTAAGTTTGGTACCGATCGCCTTCCCATTCTATGGCCAAAAGGAAATTACCAACTGCTATGGAGAACTAAATTTGTACATTTTGTTCGTCGCCATTGATGTCACGTTCTTGATTTCTTCTACAGGAAGCGTTGCTATCTATTGTGCAGTATACGTTATCACTCGCCGACATTCTCGCCATATCCAACACAATCGGATAGCTAACGCATGGGGAGAGAACAGAACACAAGTGCTGGCTATTTCCAAAGCTACCAAAGTCCTGTTAATTATAACTCTTTCCCAGATATTTGTGTGGATTTCAACACTGACCCCCCAAATAGCAATATTGCGCAAATTACAGATTAACAGTGAATTACTTTACTATCTCATCTTTGTTGTGCCCGGTATAGTGCCCATGTTGAACCCAACAATTTTTGCGCTGAAGACTCAAGAGGTTCGTGCGATTATCCTGGGAAGACTGCGAAATTACGGGTGTAATTTGTGGAACAGATCTCGCACCGTGGTCAGGCCTAGTGTCTAGGATATAGTCTACGTCTGAAGGTAAAGGAAACATTTGCGAGAGAATTGATATGGAAAATAATTTTACCCCCTCGACCTGAAAGATCACCTCAACGCCCAACGGCACGAATACAAGTTGAAAAGACGAATCATCAGAACATAGAATGTCATGGACACTGGGTCTAGGGCAAATAGTAATATGTTCATTATATCGTCGTATATTAACGGCCACTTGTTGTTAATTATTGCGCTTTATTCGATAAATCAGGCGTTACATTGATTAGAACGAGATATCTCTTTTATGTTTTGTTTAGATATAAAAAGGTGTGTACCGTCGAAAATTAAACATTTTGACGCATAGATGTCTCTAATGGGGAATTGGATTGCTGGCTTCAGTATATTGGACGGTTGGTGTCTCTTGATATGATATCCGACTTTGGTGACGTTTGATCTGAGAATTACCAGCAGTTCAGCAGTGTGCCACTATACAAACGACCAATCATATTTTTTGGAAGATATTATGAAGGTCAGGTCAATTAACAGTGTGCGGACTCATCGTGATCATTGGCTCTGCTTCATTATGCTGTGTTTTTGTGACGAACGTGGCTTGAAATTCGACTCAAAAGGTCTCGAAGGATGGATATTCTGTGTTTTGTACTACGTCAACGCTCTGAATCAGCATACTTCCCAACCTGTGGAAATTTGGAATCGGAAATAAACTTACCGCTAATGCTCTGGTAGCTATCTTGGTATCGAACAAGGTTTGATATTCTGCTGATTAGATTCTTGGTATGTGCTTTAGAATAGGTTGACCGGAAGGCTATACTGTGAAGTCATGTGGCTCTGTCAGTATGTCGGCACCTCATCCCACTTCCCTTATATGTGTTGTAATTCAGACGCGTCATACCATATAACCTAAATAAAGGAGTTCTGAGTGTCCAAATTGGTATTAAAACGCTGATTGTTTTACAAGCCACTTTTGAATGCTAAGTAAGGAATGAATGCGAAAATGAAGATTATAACATGATTTACACCAGATTTTACCTTTATACACGGCAGGAATCGGTCAAATATAATATGTGAAAAATAACTTCCATTTAGATGGTCAGTCATTGTTTACCTGCAGATCGTTACAAACGTACCTTCAGGACATTGTGTACCTGCAGATCGTTACAAGCGTACCTTAAGGTCATTGTGTACCTGCAGATCATTACAAACGTACCTTAAGGTCATTGTGTACCTGCAGATCGTTACAAACGTACCTTAAGGTCATTGCGTACCTGCAGATCGTTACAAACGTACCTTAAGGTCATTGTGTACCTGCAGATCGTTACAAACGTACCTTAAGGTCATTGTTTACCTGCAGATCGTTACAACGTACCTTAAGGTCATTGTGTACCTGCAGATCGTTACAAACGTATCTTAAGGTCATTGTGTACCTGCAGAACGTTACAAACGTACCTTAATGTCATTGTGTACCTGCAGATCGTTACAAACGTACCTTAAGGTCATTGTGTACCTGCAGATCGTTACAAACGTACCTTAAGGTCATTGTGTACCTACAGATCGTTACAAACGTACCTTAAGGTCATTGTGAAAAGAAACGAGCATATACAAAAATGAGATATTTTGACCAGTGTAGTTTTCATATAAATCACGTTGTATGAAAGAGAGAATACAAGAAATAACCTGGATTTCAATGGGATTGTAGGGATCAGTCAAAAATGTGCAATCAACATGCTAACCTAGATAAATAATGTGGTGAACATTCAATTTCTCGCTTATATTTCTACCGCTTGTTCAATGGTTGTCGCGATGGTGAAGATGCGATTTCCGATGTATTGACATATCGCTACCGTCGATAGGCCTGACCGCGTATACATTTTAGCAGGGATGTTTTCATATATGCAAAATATGACACCTATGAACTAGAATGATATTTTGATATGACACGACAGATATGATGATATTAAAAACGTGCAATAAACTGGGAATAATATTACCTTGGGTTATGGTTGCCACGACTTTCTCCCCGATCCAGTTCTTTTACGAACGGCATTGCTTTCTGTGACGAATGTGGTCCACTTCTTGTTACGTCTTTAAGCTATGCCACCATCGGCACTTGTTATCTTCACAAACTACCGGGACGGAGGTTTTTATCATCGTGTTCATGGTTACGTCATCGCAACCTGGGTCGTACATTTATCACACCCTATGAGTTGAGATATTGTCTACCTTATATATATTGTCTTGCCGACATTGGCTACAAAGGCAAATCTGTTGTTGGTAGCTGGAGTCGGTTTACTCGGTGATGAGTACTCTACGGTCAATGCATTTGGTATCATCCGTAATATTTCGACCAAAGTTATTGATTCTGCACACTTGGTGCTTTTGTACTCGACGGGAACCCACGGGAATTGCGTGTCATTTAGGCCGTCAACAAAGGCTTTGGTCGTGCAGTAGCTAATAACACAAAATAGTGAATAAGAAAAACATACCTAAACGGTTTGGACTGGTTTGAACATATCCACGGAAAGGTGTTATAGATCCGCTTATCTACCCATATCTATATGTAATCTATGTAATTTTTTGCTTTGTCGATATTGTCGAGATATTCTCATCAAAATGTGATTTAAATAGATTATAATTAGTATACGTAATATGGGATATCCGCCTAGTTCTGCTATAACGGCAATGTTATTGCCCTTAGAGGAGACTTCTAAAAATATTTACATAATTTAACGGTTTTTGTTTCACCGGAAAATCGAAACATCTATCAAATAAATACTTGAAACCTTTTGTTCCCAACTGATTTCCATCTATTTCAGATCCATACAGAAAAAAGGTTTTACCGTATGGTCAATTATATGTGTAACTGTGTCTATGGACAGATTGTTTCCAAATATTTTTGTTAGCTAAAAATATGCCTCCAGACCTCCATTCTCCAATTCTAGGTTAGCATTTCCTCTCAGGAGCGACAAAGTTTATGCCGAAAGTCCTGATAATTTCATGAACTTTAATGAGTGCAATTGAATTTAAAAGACGCGTCATCAGGAAAACGTCTTGTTGGTTTGACAACACTTGTGACATTTTGTATTTGAAAGAGGGAAGTCATCAGTAAAACTGATGGTGTCTTTTGACACTGTTGACTGTCGTCATCTTTTCATCTGTAACCTGTACAGAGGGAACCACATTCGGAATTGCTAGGGAAAATCTACGAAGCGGTCTGATTTACACTCTGGGAGAGTTTTAACATGGACTTCTTATAAATCTCCAGATGTGAAGCGCCGGAATGGCCTGGTAGGATGGACGCCGGATCCGGTGATCGACTATTATTAACTAAATCCCGAATGTATGTTACGATCAGTGTTTAAGTATATAGACCCTGTAACATCAATGTTTTTTTCCCCGAACCTGTCACATGACCCAGAAATATTCCAATATGGAGGCAATGTCTTTAATTCGATGGAAAATCTCCGAGAAGCTACGTCTGAGGGAGTCCTTCATTACTTCGCTCAATATCCCGCTGGAGTGTGTGGGCGTGCGATGCATGCTCATTACTCCCGAGGCACGTACCTTACGATGGCTCTGATTGAAGTAATGCACTGGGTCTTTATTTCGTGAATTATCCACTAGAATTATCCATCCATATGTCACGTCCCTCAAACCCCGTGAGATACAGTTGCGACCAATAGAAATGTCATAACTTTGCAACCACCTCAATTTCACTGGGAAATTAGCGGATAAAGTGTGCCGAGAGTTTGCCAGTGCAGCAAACGTGATTGGCCGTAACGACATCTTGGGATATCTATACAAATGGGCATTTATCGGTAACGGCTAGACACTGAGGAAATACAAATATGGGGAACAGTTGTGCTCGTGAGAATGGGGCGACGGTGAGTTCCTGCAAACGTCGTATCGATCATCCAAGCTGTCAAGAAGTGCTGAGTGCGCTTGGAATATGTGAAATATCAAGGCTACGTCTTAGAATCCTCCGTATTCTAGTCTTCATATGAGCCTGTATCAAAATGTATCTATTATATTGGCATAAGGAAGTTTGATTTAGTGAGGTTCAAGAAAGAAAAAGTCACATTTGTCATGTATTCGTGTTATGCCCATTAATATAAATGATAATATGATTATGGCTGCTATACTTTTATAACGTATATGGTGACACGACAATTTGTTCTTATTCTGATTAATAAATACTGAAATTAAAAAAAATGAACGTCCTCTACTTCCTTTGTAAAAAATACAAAAATCATTCGATGTCAAACTGTTTGTGTTATATTTTGAAACCGAATAAATAACTGAACGTATACATAAATTAGAGGAAAATGACATGACCTTGCTCACACACCAGGGAGCCACCTGGTCCACGAATCAATAATTTACTGAACGTTTATGTCATGGATGTTGCAACAATACCAACTGCTTTCGCGATAACTATCATCGATATACCTTTTTTTCCTGGAAGCGGCATTAATCTGTATTCAGGTGCTACTTCTCGGGTTTGAATGTTAGCTGGCGAGGAATGGTTTCCTGTAGAGTCATATGGTTGCTCGCCAGATGTCGTCAATTTTCCTACCTTTTGCATATCGCTCCAGTTCAATATCTGGTCTGATTGATTCAGGGTTGTATCGAGGCCTGTGGGAGGCTGATTACGCTCGTTCCTCTTCATATTTTCTTTATGCCTACAGGCAATAGGAACTGATATATGCCATGCTATTTTCCTGGGTCAGCCCAAGCAGAAATTCTTCAAAAACTCAAGATAGTCACACTGATGAAGTGTTGAAGGAGTTATCCGCCGATATTTCGATGTTTTAGATCCAATTCTAATTCCCCAAGGATTGTTATATGGAAATAAATTTGAGAGAAAAATAATTTAGCTACATGTATCATGGTGATTCAAACCCATAACACCTCTCATGCGGGTAGTTATCATCTGGGCTATGTCGGCCAATAGGTAATACTCCCGTGAATAGTTACCATCTGAGCTATGCCGGCCAATAGATAATACTCCCGTGAATAGTTACCATCTGAGCTATGTCGGCCAATAGATAATACTTCCGTGAATAGTTACCATCTGAGCTATGTCGGCCAATAGATAATACTTTCGTGAATAGTTACCATCTGAGCTATGTCGGCTAATATTTAATACTCGCGTGAATAGTTACCATCTGAGCTGTGTCGGCCATTGGGTAATACTCTCGTGAATAGTTACCATCTGAGCTATGTCGGCCAATAGGTAATACTCTCGTGAATAGTTACCATCTGAGCTATGTCGGCCAATAGATAATACTTCCGTGAATAGTTACCATCTGAGCTATGTCGGTCAGTAGGTAATACTCTCGTGTATAGTTACCATCTGAGCTATGTCGGCCGATAGATAATACTTCCGTGAATAGTTATCATCTGAGCTATGTCGGCCAATAGATAATACTCCCGTGAATAGTTACCATCTGAGCTATGTCGGCCAATAGATAATGCTCCCGTGAATAGTCACCATCTGAGCTATGTCGGCCAATAGATAATACTCCCGTGAATAGCTACCATCTGAGCTATGTCGGCCAATAGATAATGCTCCCGTGAATAGTTATCATCTGAGCTATGTAGGCCAATAGGTCATACTCTCGTGAATAGTTACCATCTGAGCGATGTCGGCCAATAGATAATACTCCCGTGAATAGTTACCATCTGAGCTATGTCGGCCAATAGGTAATACTCCCATGAATAGTTACCATCTGAGCTATGTCGGCCAATAGGTAATACACTCGTGAATAGTTACCATCTGAGCCATGTCGGCCAATAGATAATACTCCCGTGAATAGTTACCATCTGAGCTATGTCGGCCAATAGGTAATATTCATGTGAATAGTTACCATCTGAGCTATGTCGGGCAATAGGCAATACTCTCGTAAATAGTTACCACCTGAGCTATGTCGGCCAATAGGTAATACTCCTGTGAATAGTTACCATCTGAACTATGTCGGCCAATAGATAATACTTCCGTGAATAGTTACCATCTGAGCTATGTCGGCCAATAGTTAATACTCCCGTGAATAGTTACCATCTGAGCTATGTCGGCCAATAGGTAATACTCCGGTGAATAGTTACCATCTGAGCTATGTCGGGCAATAGGTAATACACTCGTGAATAGTTACCATCTGAGCTATGTCGGCCAATAGATAATACTTCCGTGAATAGTTACCATCTGAGCTATGTCGGCCAATAGGTAATACTCCCGTGAATAGTTACCATCAGAGCTATGTTGGCCAATAGTTAATACTCCCGTGAATAGTTACCATCTGAGCTATGTCGGCTAATAGGTAATACTCCCGTGAATAGCTACCATCTGAGCTATGTCGGCCAATAGGTAATACTTCCGTGGATAGTTACCATCTGAGCTATGTCGGCCAATAGGTAATACTCCCGTGAATAGTTACCATCTGAGCTATATCGGCCAATAGGTAATACTCATGTGAATAGTTACCATCTGGGCTATGTCGGCCAATAGGTAATACTCTCGGAAATAGTTGCCACCTGAGCTATGTCGGCCAATAGGTAATACTCCCGTGAATAGTTACCATCTGAACTATGTCGGCCAATAGATAATACTTCCGTGAATAGTTACCATCTGAGCTATGTCGGCCAATAGTTAATACTCCCGTGAATAGTTACCATCTGAGCTATGTCGGCCAATAGGTAATACTCCGGTGAATAGTTACCATCTGAGCTATGTCGGCCAATAGGTAATACACTCGTGAATAGTTACCATCTGAGCTATGTCGGCCAATAGATAATACTTCCGTGGATAGTTACCATCTGAGCTATGTCGGCCAATAGGTAATACTCCCGTGAATAGTTACCATCTGAGCTATGTCGGCTAACAGGTAATACTCCCGTGAATAGTTACCATCTGAGCTATGTCGGCCAATAGGTAATACTCTCGTGAATTGTTACCATCTGAACTATGTCGGCCAATAGGTAATACTCTCGTAAATAATCCCAACGAATGTCAATTCTTTTTCTCGGTTTGGTTTGGATTATTAATGAAGCAAAACAATGAAGATATCAACCCTCCCCCGCCCAAGTCATGCTGATACCTACCTGAGCTCCATTTCCAGAGCGTCTCTTAAAGAATTGTTTGAGAGAAGTTGTTTAATGTGGAAAGTCATGAACAAGATTGCCCCCAATCATTTTACTAATCAGTTCAATTTGAAATCTGCAGGGAGAAATCGCTTTACAAGAGCCTGAACCAAACTTAATGTCTACCCAGACAACACAACAAATCGTTCGAATGTAATGTTACAAGAACATGGAATGACCTGCCTAGCGAAATTTAGATGCCACAAAACGTAAATCACTTTTAAAAACAAATGTCGCAAATTTGTTTTAGTTGTAAAGTTATAAATTAATGTAAACTATTGTTTTTATCAGATCAGGTTATGTAAGATATTTTTATCTTGTTCTTACCCCATGTTAAGGCGTTTACTCTGCCAGGCGCCCATGCTCGCTCATCCATTAACATCAGATGAGTAGTTTGAGCAGATCTGTTATCAGAGCTCCCGAGCTAGCGTATGTAATTCTGCTTAAGCCGGTGGTAGGGGCCGTGTGGATACCTCATATTCTCCGCACGAACAGCTGCAATAAAAGCGCGGCTGAGATACTAAGGCTACGTACTTTCCTGTAGAGTCATATGGTTGCTTTTTGGTCACCAGACGTCGTCAATTTTCCCCGCCTCTTGCATATCGCTACAATTTACAAGTTTTAAATCTGCTGTTTGTTCCATCAGTTTTATTTCGTGTGCCTATTATTTTTAACTATGCTTATTTAAATATTAACTGTTGTCTTCTTATTATGTTTTTATTGCTCCATGGTAAAACAGTTCTATTGTTACTTACCTAGACTCCAATAAAAAACTGAAACTGGAAGTGAGAAAAAGATGCTATTTGGTAATAGCAACAGGCATAATACATTTGTGTATCCATAGTAACTAACAATATACCAAGAGGTCGGTAACAGACAACAATTTACATAACCTCATGGTTTTAGGATGTTAATACCTCTAATGCTTTCATCTATCATGCCGTTAATACACTTCTAACATGAAATGAAGACAATACTCTAATGGATATTCAACTATGCTATTAATTCATTATTTCAGTCCACACGAGGCTAACAAAGACCCATAGAACGTTACGTCAGTTTAACCTTATCAAGATATTTGTTAAATACGCCGTTGTGATACTAATGCACGCATTTCGTCTATTTGTGCAATCTGGACAAACAGAGAATATTGAACATGTCTCCCTTTGATTGCATGGCATATATGAGACAATAAAAGCAACTTTGGTTAAATATCCGTGTATACTGCTTCTGCTGGGATTGTTAATGTATTCGTTCAGAAATCGAACAAATCGACTGTGTTTAACTTCCGTCTGTGTGGTCGAGCTGATCGTGTACTGTTCCCCATCCTGCATTGGTGTTGGTCTGCTGTGCTATACAGCGCGTAAATTTCCGTATCTGATGACATTCTAACCCGGCCATATTTTCTCCGGATAAGTGACATTCTGTCACATAGATGATTGACACCTTCCGGAATACTCAACTGATGAACAAGGAATGGCTAACGAATCTATAGTAGTCACTCATAGAGCATCCTCTGACCGCGGTTTTGACTTGGACGAGACTTTCCCCTCCATTGTTCCTCTCCTTGTAGTGGCACAGGTGATGATTTGTGTCTTCAACCTAATTGTTATCGTAACCATCGTGTCCAGCGCTCGATTGAGAAAGATTCAAAACGTCTTCATAGTGAATCTTGCGGTAGCTGACTTTCTCTCTGGAAGTGTGGGGAATTCCATCAAGATCTACACGATGAAGGAGGCACCGACCATATTCAGAAATGCAACTCTATGTACAATTGTGTTGATCTACATTAACGTTCTCATCGCCTCCTCAGCTTTATCTCTCCTCGGGGCATCTTTTGAACGGTTCATTGCTCTAGTCCGACCTCTGAGATATCATTCCTTAGTTACTAGACAGCGCGTAGCAGCTGCTATTGCGTTAATATGGTCTATCGTCATCTTTGTGATATTGGTACCGTTGGCGTCTCCATCCTCTAACGAGCTGAGCTTCACAAACTGTTACGGAGAGCTCAATATTTACATTTTAATCTTCGCCGTTGATGCCACGTTCTTGATTTCTGCTATAGGAAGCGTTACTATCTACTGTGCAGTATACGTTATCACCCGCAGACATTCTCGCCATATCCAACAACATCGGATAAATAACGCATGGGGAGAAAACAGAACACGAGTGCTGGCTATTTCCAAAGCTACCAAAGTTCTGTTAATTATAACTCTTTCCCAGATATTTATGTGGATTTCAACACTGATCACCCAACTAGGAATATTGCGCAGAGTAAAGATTACCGATGAATTACTTTTCCATCTCATCTTTGTTGTACCCTGTATAGTGCCCATATTGAACCCAACAATTTTTGCGCTGATGACTCAAGAGGTTCGCGCGATTATCCTCGGAAGATTGCGAAATTACGGGTGTAATTTGTGGAACACAACTCGCACCGTGGTCAGGCCTAGTGGCTAGGATGTAGTCTACGTCTGTGGTATATGAAACATTTGTGAGAAAATTTATATGGAAATCAGTTTTACTCCCTCGCACCGAAAGATCACCTCAACGCACAACGGCACGAATACAAGGAGAAAAGACGAAGCATCAGCACATGGAATTTTGGGCACTGGCATTTTGTAACATGGATGTCTCTTCTGGAGAATTTGGATTGCTTGTTTCAATATCTCAGACAGTTGGTGAATCTTGAAATGATTCCCGGCTTTGTTGGCGTTTGATCTGATATTATCTGCAGTTCAGTAGTATGCCACTATACAATCATATATTTTGGAACACGTTAGAAATGTCAGGTCAATTAAAGATTAGTTTCTTTTAAAAAAGGTGAGTATGACTATGTGTTGGAATTCAATACAGTTTGCGGACTCAGCGTGATCATTGGATCTGCGACATTATGTTGTGCATTCGTGTCGAACGTGTCTTGGAATTTGACTCTAAAGGTCACGACATGGTTACTGCTTTGACATATACTGCTACATGTATACTGCTATAACATTTTTAATGATGTTCTAGCTAATGATGTTCAACATTGGAAGTGGTATTCTGACTGCTATAAAAGCCATCTTTCCTGCAATGGAAGGAATTATGGGAAATGTTCAAGAATGCGAAGTTGAGTACTATAATAAGAATTATACCAGATTGTATCAACATACTAGAAAGCCTATACGGCTGCCGATTTTCGCTGCGTGTATCTGTCAAACATAACATGTGATAAATAACTCCATTTGATGGTCAGCCAATGCGTACCAGCATTTCGATGCAAACAGGCATCTGTACCTCAAACGTGTTTTTCTCGTGTTCACTTGTCGCGAGGTTACAGGTGAGAATTCGGTTGTCTTTGCTCGCTACTGTCAGTAGCCATTGTCGCGTATACATAATACGATGAACTAAATATTTCCCCATCTCCATGGGATAAATATACCCATATCGCAACCACGAAAATCTACTTTGCTGAATACATACCATAATTAAGCCCCGTCTATTTGTCATCGCCTGCATAAAGTAGAGCCATATCGGTGACGAGCAAATAATAGAGAAACAGAAATTCTCATGGGCGCCGCTATCTTTGAATATTGTAACTCTGCACAAATTGCTATATGAAAACAGAAATATCAACAGAACGTTGAAAATAGAGATTCGAGTATTGTGATTATTAACGAATTTATCAGCTTGATAGTTTTCCAGCTTGCATGATGGTCCCTCCTTATTGACCAATCCCAACCCAGCTTATGCTTATATCCCAATACTTCTTTTGGTAAGTTTTCCACACAGTCACGGGGCCCTCGGTGGCCGAGTGGTCTGAGGCGCTTCGCTGGTGACCGCTAGCCTCACACCGCTGAACCGGCACGGGTTCGAGCCCAGCTGGTCCATGTGCGAAAGTTTGTCAGTTACTTGCCGAAGGGCGGTGGTTCTCTCCAGGTACCCCGGCTTCCTCCACCAACCAAACTGACTGTCACCATATGAGTGAAACAAACGTGAGTGTGACATTAAGCCAAATTCCCTCCCTCCCTCCCTCCCTCCACACAGTCACTTACGATGTATTAGTTCCCTTATAAATACGACTTAGCAGTATTTTTAATATACGTAAAGTGTGACACCTTTAATCAGAAATTATATTTCTATTTGCCTCGGCAGATATGATGATACTGAAAACCTGAGATTAGTTCTGGCTAAAGGTGTATTTCACGTACATAAAATATGTATATTTTTGCAATGTATAAAATAAAACGCCCATTTCCAGACGTCCGTCGACGCTGTGCTATGTCAATTTTGACTGCGAGCTTTCACAACAATTATTTTCTGTATTTTCTGTTTAATATGAATTGCAGCTTTTCGTGCAGAATGGAAGGAATTAAGTTTTGGCTTCGCTGACGTAACAGTGAAGAGAAATGTTCTCTTGTAAGCGCCTCACCTTCTTTCACGGAGAACTGATCGATCATGTATGTTGAGCACTAACCAGTCCATATGCTTCGGATATGCTTTACACAGCAAAAATAGCGTCAGTACTGTTTCAGTACATTTCTACCAAAGTACTGAAACAGTACTGAAATATAACTGCACTGAAACAGTACTGATATATAACAGTACTGTTTCAGTACTGAAACAATACTGAAATATTACAGTACTGAGTCAGTACTGAAATTGTACAGTACTGTAACAGTACTGAAATTGTACAGTACTGTTTCAGTACTGTTTCAGTACTGTAATTTTTCAGCATTTTATCAGTACTGTGATATTTCAGTACTGTACCAGTACTGTAAAATTTCAGTACTGAAACAGTACTGAAATAGTACTGAAACAGTACTGAAATCTTTCAGCACTTTATCAGTACTGTAATATTTCAGCACTTTATCAGTACTGTAATATTTCAGTACTGTATCAGTACTGTAAAATATTACAGTAGTAAAACAGTACCGACACAGTGATGAAATAGTTCAATGCTATATCATAGCGTGTTTCCCATGAGTGTTTTCCAAATGGAGTTTCATAGAAACAACTTTGCATCATGGGATATGTTCCAACTTTAGAACATTTGACTGGTCGATTCAAAGTTTAAATGGAATCTGTCATATTCATGGTCTGTTTTAAGGAAAATGGAAGAAAATTCAACCAGTCACTGAGTTTTTGTGAATGTTCATTGCCTCAGAAATCATTCATTGATCATATTTTCTAGTCAAGAATAGCAGCGTGGTTCAGATGGATTTCATCCCTTCGTTTACAAATGGATAACCAAATAAAATGACATGAGACATTGTGTTGTTGATCCTTGACCTATCACAGTAACATCATCGCTCACTCAGAACTTGAAATTTATGAAAGCTAGGGATGTGTGGGATGACCTTCCATCTTCGGGTGACATGATGATGTAAGAATGAATCGAGGCCACTTCCTGATGACCTGATGTAACATTATTGTGCACATGTGCAAGATGTGTACACACAAATCCTACACCTTTCCCCTTGGACAGTTTTAAACGGCAATGATCTGATTGGCTAGTGCAAAATGGGTAGTGTACTAGTCTCATCACACTTTACTGTACGAGTCTAAAAGATTCAAACAGTCCATATCAACTGTTTTATTTTATACCACTTTATTGTATTCACTGTCCATTGAATTTACATACTGATATTTGCAAAATCATACATAATTCAATTCATTTGAATGGATGTGTTAATCAATCGTTAAAAGAGTACGTTCCATCACAGTAATACACAACATGGTAGATAGATCAACTGATAATAGAAAGAGAACCAAGTACAACTGTACAACTGATACTAGGAAGACAACCAAGTACAATGTTTCCAGGATGATTGGAATGATCCATCCTTGGCAGCCATGATCATGATGAACTGGAGAGCATATAATTAATGTACAATAACCAGTGACAATGATAGTAATATTTGTTGTGGAGATAAAAATGTCCATGTTTATCAATACGCACAAGTGTTTTATATGCACTATAGTCTATAGATATCTCAACTGTCTCCCATAATTCTTTCCTGAGCAGAGAGGATTGGTCAGCTCTGTTGAACGAGCATGAGGACTTTCATGTTCTGATTTAATCACATTGCCTGGTACTACTATCTGAAAGACAAAAGAAATGATGAAACTGTTACGCTAGTATAATCTTAAGACCAGTTCGGCTTTATTTATGCTATATAAATTGGTTCTTTCAAAAATACTGATGATGAAATGCTGAAAAAACCCACACACATGAGTCTAGGAGCGCAATAAATTATTACATATGCAAAATATTTAGATTTTTTTACCACCCCCCTCCCCCAACCTTCCCCTACAACTAAAAATCCAAAGTTTGTTTTAGCCATCCCTCCCCTTCTGTACATAACACTCCAATGCCCCCTCATTGGAAGTTTATACTCATGTTTAACATATAATATATTTCCAGTCAACTTCCAAAAAGACTCGGAAACAAATAAATGAAATCCTGCAGGACAATGTATAATATGTCAGAAGTAGTGGGAAAGTGATTACTTTAAGCCACAGGAGCAGGGAAGAGGTTTAGATAGGAGGGAGATTTAAAGGAGGAAGGGGCGGGTCAGAGGAGGTCGAGGAACAGACCCGGTCAGATGAGGAGGAGAGAAGGTTAGGGCCAAAGGAGGAGAAGGAAAGGGCAGCATCAGAGGTGTAGGAAAGAGCAGGTTCAGAGGAGGAGGATGGGTCAGACGAGGAGGAAAAAGGGCAGGGTAAGGCCAAAAAGAAATATGTCTGTTTCTGGTTACCCGACTGAGTCTAAATAAATCGTGCGAGTCTAAAAAAATTTCAGCAAATTCCTACACAATCATGACCAAGACACCATTTTATGACGATAAAAACAACATGAATTCCAGGCAAGCACCTGAAAGGTGCATGGACCTCTCAGCCCGATTTTTTAGTCGAGTAGGATATGGTTTGTGTGATTTATGTATGATATCATATAAAATAAACTTCGCATCAAATGTTTTCACGCGAGCTGTGTGCTGGAATTACAGCATGCATGAAAGTGTAGCATTATCAGTGGCAAGGGAAGATTATGCAAATGCACAAGTGTGATAACAGGTTATTGACATAGACACAGTGATTGACATATAGGCCAACCCTTATTCTTTTGGGGTGGGGGCTCCTAATCTTATGTGTTGGTCATTTTCTTCTTCCGCTTCCGCTCACTTTTTGTTTCCATCGGATAACTTTTAAATGACTTTGTCAATCAACTTCCAATTTATGGTGGACATTGGTCCTGCCTTGGATAACGCACCTATTGTTTTTCAGCGGATGTGCGAAACTGGGAACTGAGTTTTTATCGACAAATCTTGTAATATCCAAATTTCCCATTTGTTCAATCTTTTCCATCGGATAGCTTCTGAATGCCTGAAGTCGTCAAGCAAAGTTCTTCTCTTTGTGGTTTATATTGTTCCTGTCTAGGGGAAGACACCTATTGTTTTTAACCTCTGTCTGAGACTGGATATTGTGTTTTATCTACGTTTGTTATTATATGCAAATCTCCTAAAATGCAAAGTTCCCTTTTGTTCAATCTTTTTCGTCGGCTTCTGAATGCCTTCGTCAATCAACTTTAATTTGTTGTTCCTATTGCTTCTCTCTACACCTATTGCTTTTAAGCTCTGTCCGAGACTGGATATTTGTGTTTTATCTACATTTTCTGTTAAATGCAAATTTTCTATCTGGACCGTGCATACATGGTGAGTGGCTGTCTCTGTTTGGGTACCAATTCCATATTCTCATTTGCATAGATAGCACATCAGTGATTGGTTCACAGTTATGACTGTCAAAATAGTCTGAAGCCATTTGCAACTAAAGTAACTAAATACCCTGTGTTTGAACCTAGGGGTCAAATATTTGACCCGAAAGATCAACTAGATACATATAGAAATGCTGAAGAAATTGACCTGCTCTGCATCTGGTTCAGACAGTACAAGGGCTCTTGCACCACAAGAAAGAATTCTGAAGCTTTCTTCTTTATAGAGTTCATTTTTCTGTGTTTTTAATGTTCATGTACAGTTTCAAGGTTAACTGCAAAGGTTTTTCGATTTGCAATACATGTATCTTCTTCGTAAGTTGCGATGCTGTTGAAAAATCATCTGACGAGTTATTTTGAATTTGAGGAGCGTAGTTTGCTCTAAATTTGCGAATATAAATCTGCTGTTCCAAATCAAAATGAAAAAAGCCATCGCTTATCTTCCCCTGATTTTCCAACATTTGGCGCTGTTCGTAACGTCAGTTGCGCATTAGAGGAACGTCAGGAAACTGTCGAAGTTGAGAGAAAATATGTCGGAAATGGAAAGAGATGAATCGACCGAATGTTCGATTACTCTTTCAGTTTAGAGTACTGGTACAGAAACATCCATGGAGTCTAGCAGCGACAGTGATGTAAACGATAATGTGGATGTGCAAACTGAAGAAGTCGCTTCGCCATATCAACATGAGACACTGCATGGTACATGTACTTGCAGTTGCAATGGTCAGTTGCATACACATTTTGATCAAGATCAGATTTCCGTTTGTATACAACCAGCTGGTTTCTCAGCGACGAGATCTAACTTGAATTTAGGGGGTTTTTGTTTGAAAAATATCAGCTTTATTAGATCTACCATCACATATTACATGTAACATCACATATCCTTTGGAGTTGATAATGAGTATCAGGTGTCCATAAAGGATATGTGATATTTACATGGGAAAAACGTCTTTGCCTGTGACAGTAATAAAGCAGATTTGTCCTGTTTGGGCACGGCACGAAACGTCACATGCAGTTGCCTGGCATGTTTGATACTGGATGGTAGATGTCTGCATGTATATTCAATAAATTATGAAAATTATGACCTCTTTTTCTATGTCATAGAGGTCAGCGTATGGTAGAAAATTAAAACTGTAGTAACTCGGCTTGACATCAAAGGTAATGACTTTATTTGAGTGAAAATGAAAGAGATAAACATTTAGGAAAAAAATCTATTTCAATAAAAATTTTATTGAAAATATACGCAGACATGTACCATCCAATATCCCACAGCGATAGAGATCCTTAATGATTTTGCATAAATTAAAGATGGCTGCCTATCCTTCCCGTCATTCAGAGAAACTGATGTGGTTATGCATTGCGAGTCTCTTAATACATCGATGTTTTATACCAAGTTTCATATAGAACACTTAAATGGTATCAGAGATATACATCATTAAAAATTTTGCATAAATTAAAGATGGCCGCCAAGGTTTCCGCCCAATCAGGGAAACTGGTTTGGTCATTCCTTTAAAGTTTCTTGATGTATCGATAATCTATACCAAGTTTCACACTGAACAGCGAAATGGTTTCCGAGATTCATGGTTTCGCATAAATTAAAGATGGCCGCCAAAGTCTCCAACCAATCGGATCCAGATTCAATAGGGTTCTGGGTCACAAGCATATGGATATGCACGGCAAGTTTGGTGTGCCAAGGGTAAGTCGTTCTAAAGATATCTTGGTAACGAGAAAGCTGTGACGGTTTCGCATAAATAAAAGATGGCCGCCAAAGTTTCCAACCAATCGGGTCCAGATTCAATAGGCTTGTGGTTGACCACCCAACAATCCTGCATACCAAATTTGAAGTTTCTAGAAGCAACGGTTTGGCTTCTAGACCGGTCACAAGAATTGTTGACGACTGACGACCGGACGACCATACGACCGACCAGACGTACTTGCCGACGACAAGACCCCACAGCCTAATAGGCTGAGGGGTAAAAAACTCCATAAAATGTATGAAAATGTGACAAATTCGACCCACAACCCAGAGAAAACGTATAAAATGGTTTTCTTGTTTATGCATGTTAAATTGTTTCCCATCCAACGGACATTTTAAACTGGTGACAAAAACAGGGGGTCAACTTACTCGTTTTTTGAAAATTTTTATTGCCATGAAGGAATCATAATTTTCGCTCCCCGAAAAAGCGCGGATTTTGGCCTGCCAGATTCCGGACATGATGAACTCTTTAGCGATCAACAAGCAATTGTTAAACTTATATCTTCATTGGAGAAATGGTTACGTCCAGCAGGGTGACACTATATGGGCCATTTTCATGAAAATGTACAAATAACGATATTACAAAGACTATTATTTTACATTTTGTTCATTTTACATTTTACAGCCAGAGATTTGCTGGAAATTCCAGATGATTAAACATTTTATAGTTTTTTTCTCTATTGTAAAGTGTCTATTTTGGCAAAGATAACTGCTTTGAAAGATTAAATTTTCAAATCTGAAAATGAACCGTTGCCATTGTAAATGCAGTTTAAAAGTTAATAATTTTTAAACAACACAGTATTTAATAAAAAGAATCTTTCTGTTGGATGCCATTATGTAAAACATATGAGAATATAAAGTCCTGTTCATTTCACATATCTTGATATGTGAAAAATATTACAAAAATATTGGATTTATTCAACTGTCTTTACCGTTACCAGGAAAGATTTTTGGAGAAATTTAGCACAAGAAATGTCATAAATAGGGCACCACTGTCATTGTTAAATGTAACAGGGTGTGGGCAGCCATTTTCTGTCCAGCCTTGCATGTGGCAACAGAGCACACGTTTTCTACAAATTTGAAAAAATAAGTGTGTGTCACACTTATTGTCTGTCTTTACCGTTACTGAGTCATATCACTTAAGTTATTTATGACTGTTATCAAACAAAGCACAAGAAATCTGAAAGTATATTATCAAGAAAAATTCACCACGAAAGACACACTAATCCAGTTCAGTCGGCCTCATGCTGGCATAAATCTGTCCTTACCATTACTCAAACTTGTCTTTACCGTTATAAATGCCATAACAGTAAAGACAGGAATATAACGGTAAAGACAAATAAAATTCTTGGCCAACTAAAACAGTTATTTAGAATATTGTAGTGACATTCTGATTATAAATTTTTTTTTAACTTTAAAAACAATGTTTAGCAAAAGGCAGATTTAAGCTGCTTGACTTTCATTACGAAACTAAAACTAACTGGTTAGTTAAAAGAAAATGGTCTTGAATTCAGTGTCTTTACTGTTACAAATTTGTCTTTTCCATTACCACCTGAAAATAACATGGGCTAGAATGGGAAAAACTTTTCCAGCCATTTTCGGGAGTTAAGTACAGTGACTCTAGCTTGGCTGATAGGAAAACAGTCTTTGTGGCCTACAGGGTCTTGAATAATTCCATTTGGTAGCCAAACTGCACAAATTGAATTTTAGATTTGTCTTTACCGTTACTTGTACATTTTCATGAAAATGGCCCATATATATCAGTTAGTAGAAAGAGAAGAATAATTACCGTGCTGTCAAGAATGGGCGACTGTCCTTATTATGAAATTATGGAGGAGCCACTTTGTGTGAAACCATGGCAAGTATGGACTGCACCCTAAGTGTAATTTATTTCAGAAAACGGGAAATTTCACTTTGCCAATATTCATTTAAATTTTCATGAAATATTTATGTTGATTCATAGTTGGGAATTTTCGCCATTTAGGTTACACCTCAAAACCCTATCCATATCTGTTTATGGGCCTTCTTATGGTAAGTTTATAAAATCCACTGGTGGTCAAATCATCATAATTTCCCGGTATTCAGAAATGGCTTCTTCCCATTCTACTTCCAAAATATTCATGGAATGTTGCAAGCATTTTCCCTGATCTTCATAAATCTACATAAATCTACATATTAGGCCTACATATTATATACCAATATAATGTTTGTGTTGACCACATCACTGCAGCAGAATTGACTGCATCACCGCAGAGGAATACATTGTATATCCAATCACATGACCCAGAGAGGTCACTATAGGCATCAAGATGATCTTTTACCACTGCTTGCTTTTTTACTACTACTGAACACATTCATAGTATTTTCCAGTTCCAGTTTGCCAAGTAGATGTATCTACCTCCCCATTCATTAATTGGCATCTGGCAGTATCCCTAACCTGATTGAATTAAAATTTAAGGATATAAAATTGTTTATTTGCCATTTACATGTATGTGAAAAGGGCTTGTAGACAGACATAAACTGAACAATACTTTTCTGTTCCACAATAATCCACGAGTTATTGTTTTGTCAAACTCACAACCAAGACTGGCTGATAGCATACATGAAAACAACATTTTGCTAAATATTATATCAGCTAACCAAATATTTTCATTTATGTATTTGAATTCTATCAGACTACATTGCAAAGATCATGTATTATCCATAATTTATTTCTTCGGCAGAATTATATAAGAATGGAGAGATGTCAATTTTCATGATAATTAAAGACGACAGGCACTCCTGGTCAATTAGAATTTGACAATTACCACTCAAAGGTGAAAAAATACAAAGGCTTTGAAATTCTCCAATTTACATTTAATATAGGTTGAAGAATGATAGAAATACCAGTATATCTACTCCACTTTGATTAATTTGAATTATCTTGTCTGCTAGAATCTTTTTAAAAGTTGATACCCCTAGCCCAGCTGAATTCAGATTTGCAAAACATCATCTCTTATCTTTCCTTGATTGTGACGTCATGTCAGACCAGCCGGCCGGAGACTGAACGTTACAAGTATTGATGACCGGCCATTTGGTCTGATGTGACGCCACAAACCAGCATCAAACAAGGGTAGATAAGCTATGTGGATTTCATTTCTGAAATCGACCGAGCTTGAGCAACTTCGAAGTACTTTTCAAAAGCTACCAGGAGACGAAATATTTCAAATAAAACCAAATGAAGTAGTTAAGTTAATATTTCCATCATTAAATGGGCCATAAAGAATATAATACGAAGCTGCGCATCTGAAAACCCCTCGGCCCTGGGTACATTCATAATGTATTCAATTTGAACCAAGATGTCAGGAACACCAAGCAGTCAAGTCACAAATATACAGATTATCAAACATTTTGCAATTAGAAATGACCCGTAAGGTTTCCGTCCAATCAGAGATACCGGTATTCATTACATAAGTTTCTTGATGCATCAATGATGTATACCAAATTTTACATCGAGCATTTGAACGGTATCAAGCGTTCTGAGAATCCCAACATCTCGCCTTGTGGGGTCATCCGCCGAAGCTGCAGCAGTATTGAAAGCATAAATTTAGAGCAAACAGTAACGTCTGGAATACAATGTAGATGATGTGGTACAGACAATAATGTCTGGAATAGATTATCTGGTACAGCCAATAGCATCAGTCCCATGTTGGATTACTGCCAGATAGGTCAATCCCGTGTAGGATGGATATAGGTCAGTACTCTGGGACTAATGCTACATAGGGCAGTCCAGTGAGAGATTACTGTTGGATAGGTCAGTCTCATGTGAGATTACTGCTGGATAGGCCAGTCCTGTGTAGGATTACTGCTGGATGGGCCAGTCCCATGGTTTATTACTGCTGGATACACCAGTCCCATGTGGGATTACTGCTGGATAGTCCAGTCCCAAGTGGGATTACTGCTGGATAGGCCAGTCCCGTCTGGGATTACTGCTGGATAGGCGAGTCTCGTATGGGATTACTGCTGGATAGGTCAGTCCCATATGGGATTACTGCTGCATAGGCAGTCCAGTGTGGGATTAATGCTGCATACGGCAATCCCGTTTGGGGTTACTGTTGGGGAGGCCAGTCCCGTGTGTGAGATTACAGCGGGATAGGTCAGTCCCATGTAGGATTATGGCTGCATAGGTCAATGCCGTGTGGGATTACTGCTGCATATTGCAGTCCAGTGCGAGATTACTTCTGGATAGGTCAATCCCGAGTGAGATTACTGCTGTATAGGCCATTGCCGTTTGGGATTACTGCTCCCATGTGGGATTACTGCTGGATAGGCCAGTCCGGTCTGGGATTACTGCTGGATAGTTGAGTCCCATATGGGATTACTGCTGAATAGGTCAGTTCCGTGTGGCATTACTGCTGGATAATAGGCCAGTGCCACTTGGGATTACTGCTGGATAGGTCAGTCCCATGTGGGGTTACTGCTGGATAGGTCTGACCAGGAAAACATGAAACATGTCCACCAAGCTTTAGAATTATCCCACGAAAGGTTCAGCAAATTTTCCATGTACATGTCTACATGTAAATTTTTGCCAAACAAAAACAGTATCAATGAAAACGTAAGAAGTACAAAAATTCACATTTAATGTCATTTCTTAAATAGCACAGGCACATCCTCGAATCACAATGAACTTGGGTAGCAAGTGTCAAACTCATCCAATGAAAGCTGACAGCTTCAGCATACTTTCCATGTACAGGGGTACATGTATGTACATTATCATTGGGAGATTACTAAGACAAAACCCTCAAAATTTGAACAAAAATCAATATTTCATCTCCTAAAGAGCACAGGAACATCGTCTAATCATATAAAATATGTGTATCAAGTTTCATAATCATCCCATGACAGCTGACAACTGCAGCAAACCTAAGTACAGATGTACATGTATACATGTAAAGGCCTACATGTACAGTACAGCCAATTCGGCTAAACAGATCATTTGCCATAATTTGGACCAAAATTAATATTTCATCTCAAAAATAGCACAGTTACATCCTCTAATCATAAGAAACATGTGTACCAAGTTCCATAATCGTCCAATGAGAGCTGACAACTGCAGCCAACTTTCTAAGTACAGATGTACATGTGCACTTCAGCTACATGTAAACGCAAAACTCAATCATTTGCCATAATTTGGAGAAAAATTAATATTTCATCTCAAAAATAGCACAGGTGCATCGTCTAATCATAAAAAACATGTTTACCAAGTTTCGTAATCATCCACTGACAGCTGACAACTGCAGCAAACTTTCTATGTACATGTATACATGTAGAGGCCTACATGTGCAATTTTGCTAAACAGAAAACTCTATCATTTGCCATAATTTGGACAAAAATCAATATTTCATCTCAAAAATAGCACAGGTACATCCTCTAATCTAAAAAAAAACATGTGTACCAAGTATCATAATCATCCAATGACAGCTGACAACTGCAGCAAACTTTCTATGTACAGATGTACATGCGCACTTCAGCTAAACGCAAAAGGCGGATTCCACGATAACCTAGTCCACTTTTCCGTCAAATTCTCCGTCCAACCGGAAAATGACATTAGCAACGTCCAAAATACTAAAAAACTAACTCCTTGTCATGTACATGTTTGCTAAACCCACCAAGGTTGTGTAACCATTTTACCCTGTAGAGAGACAGTCGTATCCGGTATATTTCTTGTCAGCAGTATAATAGAGAGACAGAAATGTAAATGTTGCTAATGTCACTTGTTCTAGTTTCATATTTCCGTCATACTTTTTTGACAATAATCACCACAACTCAAATGTCAACTAAATTATTCAAAAAAAGATTTACAGTGATACTAGCTTGACCTCATTAAGATATATATACCATTGCCAGTGCGTTAAATACCAATACATGGATACTATGAGCATTTGAAAAACGTTGCTAATGTCATTTCCGTTCAACTCCCGTGACGGAAATGACATTAGCAAAATTTTGAAAAGACCCTGTATTACAGCATGGGTGATGTCATATACTGACAAGGGTACAGATACATCAATACTATTAGCCTAATTCCACTCTCAGAGCATATGCAAGTGCTTGTCTTACAAGAAATTTCTTGTAAATATACAAAATAGATTTTGACGGAAAAATGACATAGGTAACAAAAATGTTGCAGATGTCATTTTTGTTTTGTCCTGCTAAATTGAAAACTGTACATGGAATTCATAGGGGTTCCTGTTTATTTTCATCTTATGCAATTCATTGACATGTTTAAGATAGTAAGATACAGGGCACATTGTTTGTTAACGATATTTTTGAATTTATAGGTGTTGCAAATGTCATGTTCCGTCAATGATTGACGGAAATGTGTGTTAGTGGACTAGGTTATCGTGGAATCTGCCAAAACGCTATCATAGGGATTTTAACATTGGAGCACACCAGGGGTAGTACCCCCAGGTGGAATACCCACCCCCCATATTTTTTTTATTTTTTTTTGTATTTTTTCTAAATTTTCTAGATTTTATTTTAATTTGCTAAACCAATTTGCTATATCATTTCCAGGCCGACGACGACATCCTCTTTCCCCCCTCACAATATCTCCCCTTTACTTCGTAAGGCGAGATAATAAATAAATAAATAAATAAATAAAAAGTACTGGATAGAGACTTTTTTGGTGGGTAGCCAGGTAGCGTTACCCCAAACAAAAAAATATTTAATTTTGGCGCAATATTGTGTTATCCAATATGCATATACAACAAATTAGCATGATAACAGTTTTAAATTCTCTGATATGTTCAACCAATCAACTTGAAATTCGAAATCTAATCCAGACTTCTATATACACATACGATTATAACAGTTTATACAGTAAACTCATGTCTCAACTCAACAGTGTCCCTGAGCACCCCCCCCCCCCTCCATAAATATAAATAACACGAACACCAGCGATTCATAACAAGCGTTCTGAAAACCCCAACATCTCGCCTTGCGGGGTCATCCGCCCAAGGTGCAGCAGTATTGAAAGCATACATGTAGAGCAAACAATAACATCTGGAATAGGTGATGTGGTACAGACAATAATGTCTGGAATAGATTATCTGGTACAGACAATAACATCAGTCCCATCTGGGATTACTGGCATATAAGTTAATCCCATGTACATGTAGGATGGATAGGTCAGTGCCGTCGGATTACTGGTGCATAGGGCAGTCCAGTGTGAGATTACTGCTGGATAGGTCAGTCCCATGTGCGATTACTGCTGGATAGGCTGAACCTGTGTGAGATTTACAGCGGGATAGGTCAGTCCCATGTAGAATTATGGCTGGATAAGTCATTGCCATGTGGGATTACTGCTGCATATTGCAGTCCAGTGTCATATTACTTCTGGATAGGTCAGTCCCATGTGAGATTACTGCTGCATAGGCCAGTCCCGTGTGGAATTACTGCTGGATAGGCCAGTCCCATGTGGGATTACTGCTGGATAGGCCAGTCCGGTCTGGGATTACTGCTGGATAGGTCAGTCCCGTGTGGCATTACAGCTGGATAGGCCAGTGCTATTTGGGATTACTGCTGGATAGCTCAGTCCAGGGCTCGAATTGGCGGCCTGCAAATTGCAATTTGCAGGCCAAATTTGAGGTGTTGCAGGCCATGTGAAAATTCGCCTGCAAAAAAAAATAATAAAAATTGCAGGTCATAATTTCTGTGGCAGAAATTGTTATTATCAGTATCTTCTGTTCAGTGGATATTCTGGAGATCATTTTCGTCGACGGCATGTCCATAAGGTAGAAAATTTTTCATCTTTTTCAACACAAAATACATCGTCGTGGTCGAGTTCAGATCTAGTATATTGGAATTAATTAAAGTCAAAGTTAGTTAACTAGATTAGGGTAAATAAAGCTGGGTTGTGTATATACTTAACGTGGACTACGTGATAACCAGAGATCAACCTGGTTATAAATCTCTCTCACAATACAGTGATCGCAATAAAAAAAATCCAGGAGAGTGATTTACAGCTCTCTCGAATTTTACAAACAAGAGAGACTGTTGTGGCATTTAAATATTTCCAATTTAACACACTTAAAAGCAAGTTACTTTTGCTATTTTGCTACATGTACGGCATTGGCTTCGACATTGCTGATTCCTGTGGGTAATTGAGGGGATGGAGTAGGTGATCACAAGAACTGACATTCAGTGTTGCAAGTAGCCTACTGGAGAAATTTCAAGGAAAATAGGGGGCTTTTGGTCATAGTAGAGGATTCACTGCCTACCATGTGTCAATTTGGATATATTGTATTCTGAAATAGACTTAGAAATAGATACGGTATAGAATTTGGCAGGGAAATGCACTTATCCACCCGAAGAAGGCAGACCTTCATGATCTCGTCCACCCCCTCGGCAAATCAACATAATGAACAAATTAGCAATGATTTAGTTAATGTGAAAATTCAGGTTACTTTTCATAAACATGATCAAATCTCAGTCTGCCAGGTTAAATCTGACGGATTAAGCTCGGATGTCTGCAAAATGAAATCAGGGAGTACCAAGTCACTCCTACACACCCTCCTGGCTGACACATCGCCCCCCCCCCCCTAATTTACTTTATGGATTCCCATGCACATACCAAGTAACTGGGAATTGATGAGAAGACGATGTGACATTGACAAATCATTCAATACATACTGAATAATATTTTTAAACGCCGGTGGTAGTGGTCTCTGAGAGCTCAGGAGTGGACATGTGGAAAATAAAACATTTAGCATGACTGCCCGGTTATTGGACACTTTTTACGAATAAGAGTCTGCAGGTCGGCCATGCAACCACGTATGGCCGAGAAAGTAACACTGGATAAAGGACTACATCTTTAGTGATAAATCGTCATAAAAAAATATTGAAGAAAAAATACGGGGAGAGACTGGGAATAGTTGAAAGGCAGGGACCATCCACGGTATGAAAATGCAAGTTTGGGCCCAGTTATCGGACACTTTTTCAGTGATGGATTTAATCCACTTACTGTAAAATTGTTTGTCCCCCAGTCTTTAGTAAACATCGAAGAATATTTAAACATGAATCCGCACTGTAGCCCACAAATGAGTTTTGGAATGAGCGTCGAAGAATCAACCGGTCCCAAATTTTGCAGTTTTTGGGAGTGTCCATTATCCTTGGCTGTCAATCAGTGCTATTGCCACTGTCATGGCTGTGAGTCACTTGTCATGCTATCGTAAACTGGCTGCTCCCCGGAATTGCTCTGTTTTCAGACGGAGTGGCGGGAGAAATATACATCGTCTGCCAAACGCCGGTCGCGTTGCACACTGAGATTCAAAATGAAGATTCTCCATATTTGTGGGAACATTTTCAGCCGAATTTCGTTGAATTTAATCAAACCTGCAGCCAGGAATGAAACTCTGAAACTGGAGGAAATTTTCTGGTGCATTTTTTCACCCAAATTTGTGACACTATTTCCGACCCGCATGAGGACTTAACGTGCACAAATTCCGTGAGTAAACAGAAATTTATCAGCGTGTCTTTGTAACTCAACTGTAAAATTAAATTTGTCATGTAATATTCCCAGAAAATAGCCCTGCGGGGTCTAGGTGTCCAATAACCGGGCAGTCATGCTAAAAAAGAAGATGAGAAATTAAATTTCCTGAAGAAATGCAGAAAAATAATCTGAAACTGATGAGACCCAAAGAGACTCGGTAACAAGCATACTATATGACGATATCCAACCTCCCCCCCCCCCAAAAAAAATAATAATAAAACAACAACAACAACTATAAACTATGTGATCAGAGAAACTCTTAAAATGTCCTTTTGATGGGAGTGGGATTTTAACCCGATATACATACCTGGTTACATTTGGGATTATTTGTCCTTGGCCTGGTGTCACTGGTAGTCTTATGCGATACCTCTTATGCAAATGTTGAACCCGCAGATCTGTTTTTCATCATGGTGTTGTTGTTGATTTGACTGGTTCATTGAATTCGCCTGGAGCTCATCCCGTCTCATGCACTCATCTTTATTGATCTGGAAATCTTGAAGCGTCATATCTGACAGAATCAGACCTCATTTTTAGCATTGAACACCTCACTGTCATGACAACAAATACGTTTTTCGCTGTTTTACGAGTCCAAACTTCCCAGCTTGCCTTGCCTGTGCTGTGCATCCGGTTCCGGTTTACACGTGTTGTACCGTAACTACCTTTGCTGTCATAGTTTTGAATTTATTATGATGTTTTAGTTCGTCTCCACAATACTACAGACCACGAGACTATAGGCGATGTTCACATGATGTGAACAGTGCTTCAAAACTGTTGTAAAACTTTCTTCTGTGCCGAAAACAACGTCATTTGTCCGAGTGATAAACTTTTGTCATATATCCAAAATGGCGGCGTCCATTGCTCTTTTGGAACGCCAGTCACGAAATTTGCACAAATGTGAGACTGACGGTGATTCGGCCGAAGACATACCATGTTTAGATGCGGGTTCAGAGCAAATACCCACCAGTGAAATTATCCAAAACTTCAAGTTGAACCGCAATAAAGCATTACGCAGGAAACTGAAGCTAAATAGTAATGCTGTTGCTGATCTTGAAGTGAAAAGCCAGGACTGTCTTGTCATTGTGTTCAACACGTCTGAATTTGAACGGGTACGTGAGAGTCTTCGCTCAAGATATTGGCATGGTCTGAAAGAAAGTTCAACCCATAACATTCTCTGGACAGTACTCAAAGATAACACCACTGAGGCTGTCACTCAAGACACAATACAGCTCACTTGGGTTCAGCCTCAGGAGAAGCTTGTCACCCTATCTGTGTATCGCACTTGCAATAAGCTCATGATACAGGGAAAATATGCGACCCATTGGATTGTGCATGAGCTCCCTCTACTGCGTGATCGCAAACAGCAGTCCATTTCTAGTGCTGTTTCTCTTGACTTCCACACTTTAGATGCTCCTAAAATTGAGGGGGCCAGTAACATTTTACTTCATGATGTGGCCACTAGTGCCAGTCTATCACAGATAGAACTTTCACCTGTTTCCAAAACGAACCAGGCGGCAACCGACTCATCCCCCGAGTACAATACACTCTCCATACTGCAGAACAGTAGTATGGTCAACACCCCGCCTGTGTCGGAGATAGGAACGACTACTCCCTCGCCTAATCCGGTGTCAGATGATCGACAGGATACACCTGTAGCTAGGAAACGACCTGCAGTCACTCGAGGTAGTAAACTGAAAAAGAAAAGCCCTCTAAAATCTAATTACCAAGCTGTCCCTCAATCAGAAAGTCTGCTTTTGGCCTTGAAGATGCTGGAGAACAAAACTCTAGATCTAGACAGATCTTACACTAAACTACAGCTTCAGTATGACTCCGCTATCCGCGACATGCAGACCCAAACAAAAAACACCATATCAGTTGAGGTAAAATCACTACGCGATGATGTCGCCACACTATCCACCGCGAACGAGCACCTGGTTATCCAGGTTGGTGGCCTGGAAAAAGACAATGCGTTGCTGAAAGCCAAGTTAACTGCCATGGAAAAGAAAATGAAAGATGTTAAGCGATCGAGTGTCAGCGTTTTGTCTCCTCCTTTACTAGATAGTCGTGCGATCAGTGAAGCTGATCATCCACCCACTGTGGCCGGGACGACTTCATCAATTGTGGAGGCCTCTGATACCGGGGCTGGCTCGACACCTCTCCAGCACAAAGCTGCAGACCAGATGCCATCAATTGTGAATCTCCAACAGGTAAATGGAGTGCCTGATCCTGAACGTGAACTTAGTTCAGAGTCTGTGTCTGTTGTCTCCTCAATTAGAAAACTCCGTCCTCCACCACCAAGATGCATAAAACTTATCATCGGTAGTTCGATGACGAAAGGGTTAAAGGGTCACCAACTTGACAAATCGGGGGTACCCATATCCGGTCATACAGTGGGGCCCATATTGGTGATGTCGCCTGCATGCTGGAAGATATGCACCAATCACACACTGAAACTGAAGACGTCCTTCTATTGATAGGTTCTAATGATTGCTGCTCTACCAAGAATATAGCAAAGATCGCGGGGGACATGGAACACCTCATACAGATGTGTCAGCGCAAATTTCCATCTGCCCGCATTCATATATCTACTATGCTTCCGAGAAATGAGGCGTCCAATGCGCCAGTGAACAGTACCATTGCTGGGGTGAATGATGAGTTTCGGTCTTTGTCCCACAAGTACGCTTGCCATATCGTCAACGGGTATGAATATTTCACACGAAACGGCATACCCAAGGCTTACTTGTTCCATGGCAACACGTACCTCAATGAAAAAGGGAACAAACTCCTGAGCTCCCTGTTCAGTCAAAGTGTTGGTCTGCCTGCTCCGACATTGAATAAGAATCCGGCTATCACTACCAGACAAGCCCCGTCTGGTCTCTCTTCATCGCTGCCATGGGTTTCTGTCGTCAGCCCGGCCCAGGAGGTTCCTAGCCCGGCCCAGGAGGTTCCTAGCCCGGCCCAGGCAATTCCTTGCCCTGTCAAGGCATCTGCATGTCCAACTAATCCACCTATTTCGGAGGTTGACAGTCAGGCATCATCGATAACCCGGCAGGGACCGCCTCCAGTATTCCAACCTCCCCAAATGCCCCCTCAAATGATGAACTTCACCTACCCTCAACAGTATGCGTTCAATCCCACATACACACCACGAATGCACATGTGGCCTTATATGCAGCATAGCCCAACTGGTTTTCCTATTACAAACAGTCCCTATGGTGGGTTGGGGCCCTCCCTTCCCATAAACTGTTATTAAGCTGAACATATACATTGATGTTTCTTTTGTATAATTTAACAATCTGACAGTTTGTCAGTTTAATTGATCTCAAAAGAATAGAATGGATAATGGTATTTCCACTATCATCTGGTACACTACAATGCACTTGACCCTCATATGAGTGAGTGAGTGCACTAATTTGAAATCCGATCAGTTTACTACATGTAATAATAATTAATCAATTAATTAATAATAATTTTTAGCTATTAATAATTGAATCGAATGAGATGTTGATCAGATTGTAATTGTAGTTTGGTGCCTTTCTGCTTACTACATGTTCTTAAAGCTCATTTTATTCAATTAGCCTGTTATGTCACTTTCAATCCGTTTTATTATGACATCCATGGCCTTATTGCTAAATCCAATGTATTTCATCAATGACTGATTGTCTCTTCTAATATACCATTTGGCATCATTGGAGTGACTGACATTAAATAAGATCTCGTATAGCATTGGTACCGCAATTATATCAATTATATCAATTGAATGAAGTGTACAGTATTAACAACCCGCAACTTTGGGTATGTTGATTCCTTAATGTTTGTATTTTCTATCTCTATAATGAATGTTTGCTACGTTACAATGCATGCACTTGTATCAACACTGATCACACATTCATGACATTGTACGATATGATGTAACATAATTTCCATGTGATATTCAAACATCTCTTCTGTGGTACTATATGCTGTAGCTTAACAGTTTTCATTAGATATTTGCATAATATATCAATATCAACTCTTGACTTTAACGGTACCCAGTTGTACCTTATGCCTAGTCTCATTTTGGTCATTTAGTGTAGCTTGATACAATTTACACGCTCATGTCATCATTTGTATTCTGGAATGTTCATGGTTTAGCCTCTATTGCAGACTCGCCTGTAAATAGGGAACATTTTTTAGGTATTGTTGAGGATTATGATTTTATTGCTCTCATGGAGACTTGGACATCTGTTGAAGATTGTAATAATAATATTTTTCATACAGTGATTCCTGGCTATGAATGTTTCATGTTCCCTAGAGGGGACAAATGCGATAGAGGTGGGGTCGCTCTGTATTACAAAGATAAATTTGTCAACTATGTCACATGTGTTAAAACATACGGTGATGTCATGTGGATCGAAATTAGGGCTAGGCCACCCGAAGTCCCAGTCACCACCTATATTGGCATTATTTACTTCCCACCCGATAAGTCACCCATGTGGTCTCACCGGCCATATGACCCATTTAAACGACTGGAAGATGATATACTACACTTCTCCCAAAAAGGTTGTGTCCTTCTGGGTGGTGATTTCAATTCTCGAACTGGTCACCTGTTGGACTTTATCCCAGTTATTCCCGAATCCAATAACTCGCCTATTCCTCAATATCACTCATCCATCTCCTCCAGAAACAACCTGGATACCACCATTAACACTTTCGGTAGGAACCTTGTTTCATTATGCAAGTCAACTGGTCTCTGCATAGTCAATGGTCGAGTTGTTGGTGATATATTAGGTAGCTTTACATGCTTCACATTCAATGGGCATAGCACAGTTGACTACATTATGTCCTCTCCTAGTATGCTTGGCATGATTCAGTCTTTCCAAGTACACCCAATCACTCCACTTTCAGACCACTGTCCTGTTCAGATTCAATTTCGTGCCCCTTCGATTTCGCCAGTGGCTAAGCCCAAACCGAAGTTCACACCTACACACAAATCTGTTAAACTTAACAATGCTTATAAGTACATATGGTGCCATGACTCCACAAACCTGTTTATACAGGCACTTGGTAAGCCCAGTTCTCAATCAGCAGCACTTCAGTTTCTAATGACCCCATACCCTGAAAGCAAGGATGGTGTCAATACTGCTGTCCTTGAGTTCAGTGAAATACTTAATGTTGCTGGTCACACTTGTCTAAGAAAGGTGTGCATTACTAAACCACGCCGGAAGCGTAAATGGTTTGACAAAGATTGTAAGGATCTCCACAAAACTGTCATCTCTCTCTCGCATAGACTTAAACTCTATCCCAACGACCGATCTCTCATATCACAATACTCATATCATAGAAAACAGTATAAGAAGGCGCTGAAGGCTAAAGAAAAGGCATTCAAAATGGGCATCATACAAAAACTTGATCTTCTTAAGGATACTCAACCCAGAGAATACTGGAAGCTGATCAAAAAACTTACCACTGACAATAGTGATGACAGTCCCCCCATCAGTCTTGATGACTGGGAATCTCACTTCACCAAACTGAATGATCCTCCTATTTCTGATAGCCAGTTTAGCAGAGACATTCAGAATGATCTGAATGGCATCACTTTCCCTATGGCAAATGATGTTCTTGATTACACAATAACCAGTCAAGAGTTACTCAGCTCCATCAAGAAGGTGAAGAACAATAAAGCCAGTGGAGATGATCTAATATTGAATGAAATGTTGAAGTGTGCCTCATTGCCTCTTATTGATCATTTTGTCAAATTATTTAACTTGATATTGAGCTCTGGTCAATACCCTGACAGTTGGCGCTCCTCATTCCTCTCCCCCATTTACAAAAAAGGTGAGACTCATAATCCACAAAACTACAGGGGCATTGCCCTCGGGAGTTGCTTGAGTAAACTCTTTCTTTCCATTATAAACAACAGGCTAACGACTTTCCTCGAAAAGAACCATCTGTTGGATGATGCCCAACATGGATTCCGGGGTGACCACAGAACTACCGATAACATATTCATTCTAAAAACGCTCATAAACAAGTTCAAATATAACAAAAAGAAACTTTATGTCGTTTTTGTCGACTTTGCCAAAGCTTTCGACACTGTTTGGAGAGATGGTCTCATACACAAACTATACAAAATTGGCATTAAAGGTAAAATTCTAAGCGTTCTACGCAGTATGTACCGTTCTGTCCAATATATTGTGAAAACTGATAAGGGTTTGTCTAATCCAATCCCCTCGGGTGTCGGAGTAAAACAGGGGTGTGTGTGCAGTCCCATGCTGTTTAATGTATATCTTAATGACCTGTATGACCAATGCGACACTTCGAGCTTCGACCCCCCTTCACTTGATCAGTGTCCGATCAGTCACCTATTATTTGCCGATGATCTGGTGCTGCTTTCCGGTTCTGCTAAGGGTCTCCAGCATAATCTAAACAACTTAGAGCTATTTTGCAACAGATGGAAATTATCCCTTAACACCTCTAAATCAAAGATAATGATCTTTGGCAGTACTCCATCAAAATTTAGGTTGTTGCATCTGACCTTCAGAGGTTGCCCTCTGGAAGTAGTATCTTCTTATTGCTATCTTGGAATCATCTTTCATCACACAGGTAGATTCAAACAAGCTATAAACAACTTGAGGACGAAGGCGCTACGTGCCTGGTACAAAATAAAGCAAAAATTGTGTTCTGACCAGCATATGCCAACAATGTCTTTGTTAAAGTTATTTGCCAGCATTTGCAAACCCATCTGTACATATGGATGTGCAATTTGGGGCACTGAATCTTTCCGCCAGGAATACTCTAATCTCTTCACAAATTGGAGTGATCGCCCATGCAATCACTCTATTATTAAAGTCGCTAAATCCATCTTGGATTTACCACGGCGTGCTTGTAACACTGGTTGCCTGGCAGAATTGGGGCTTTTCCCACTGACTTACGACATTACGCTGGACATGTTCAATTACTACATACGTCTTGAAACCTCTCCCACACAGAAGTTGATTCACAAGGCCTTTTTGGAAGACCAAAATCTTTTAGTGAAGCGCCCGAAACTTTCCTTCTCTGCACACATCTTGCATGCCACTAAAACACTCGATCCTCATGCAAGCTCCATAAGCATTCCCATTATTAAGACAAGGCTTCGAAGTCAATTTCAGGATATCTTTACTTCGGTGGTGGGTACTGAGGTCACAAACGATGATGAACCTGGCCACAAACTTCGAACTTATGGTCTCTTCAAGGAGGAAATTTCTCTATCTGAATACCTAACTACGGTTAAGAATAGGAAACATAAACAAGCCCAGTCGTCCTTGAGGCTTAGTTGTCATCAGCTTGAAATTGAAAGGGCACGTTATAGAAAGGTAAACGGGAAGAGAATTCCTTGTAGTCAGCGTATCTGTCCTTTCTGTCCTCAATCTGTCGAAGATGAGAAACACTTTTTGACCACCTGTCCTATTTACAACACCCAACGTATAATATTGTCTAAGTCCATTAAATTAGTATCTGATGGCCTGTTTGATATTGATCGTTTGAAACAGGCGGATCTTTTTCGCATATTGTTTGACCCTCCTGCCGATTTGGCCCCTGTTATTTGCAAACATATTTTTGTATGCATGGAAGAACGTAAATGGCGATATTCTGGGCTTGGCCTAGCCCTTTCATTGGATCCACTCCCTAGTCAGATCAGATGTGGTCCAACTAGTAATTAATCTCTAAACTTTACCATTGTCTGTCAGTGGTGTGGTCTGCAGTTCCACTGCCGTAAAGGGGTAGCGTGGCCTTATATTACATTGTATCTTATATACTACTGTTCTGTGTTTGTTCAACATTTATCGTTTTGTACACTGTCCAGATTTGGATGTTTTTGTACAATAAATTGAATTGAATTGAATTGAATTGTGCCGTCTGCTTACCTACAGCGCCCCCTATTGGCATTGGGAGTTGTCCCCCCGTTGATCTGTGTAATTCATGTCGAGTTGACTATAACATTGAATTGAATTGAATGGAATGGGAGACGTCCCTCGTCCCAAATGTGTCTCATCATATCAGTGACAATGGTGTTTCCACAGTGTCAGTAATGCATACTGTAAGAATACTGAAATATTACAGTACTGAAAGAGTACTGAAATCGTGCAGTACTGAAAAAATACAGAAACATTACAGTACTGTTTCAGTACTGAAACAGTACTGAAATCGTACAGTACTGAAAAAGTACAGAAACATTACAGTACTGTTTCAGTACTGAAACAGTACTGTTATATTTCAGTAGTGTTACAGTACTGTTATATATCAGTATCTGAGGCATGCAGGCATGTATCCACATGGGATTTCTCGACTCTCTATATTACAATCCTCATCGGGACCTTATTGACCGTCTAAGTTCATTAATAATATCTGTGTTCAAGAAGACTGATCGTAGATATATTAATGTCGGAAGCCATAAAGCATTCTTTAGCTCTACTACATACAAGATATATCATTCATGGGATGTTTCTTTGTTTAATAAGTTGCTTGAATTTCTCATTAAAAATATCTATGTGAAATTTGACAACACAATATATCAGCAGCATATAGGTATTCCAATGGGTACTAATTGTGCACCCCTGTTGGCTGACCTGTATCTGTTATCTTATGAATATGACTATATGCAGGCGCATTCAAAAACCGATCCATTCAAAGCTCGTTCCTTCTCATTCACCAAACGCTATATAAACGCATCATATTTAGATCTATATCTCTATTAAAATGAAGCGGGCATTCTCTCTCGTCGACTTTATGACAAAAGAGATGATTACAATTTCGACATTGTAAACTATCCCTTTCTGGATAGTAATATTCCAGTGGGACCTGCATATGGCGTATACATATCTCGCCTAGTACCATTTGCTACATCCTGTGTTAATGTGACGAGGTTAATCAACTTGACAAACCATTGTTGCAGAAACTTATAAAACAGGGCTATCCCAACAAGCGCCTCCACTCAAGGTTTCTCAAATTTGGCGATACATATCGCATGCTGACAGCAAAATACGAGCGTTACGTTTCGTAACTTGTGCCTAATTCCGCTTAACCCGGGGCTAGGGGCGTATGAAACCATGTACTTCAAGATCCTCATGGTGTTCATATGAACAGTCACAATCAAAGCGTGACTGAGATACATCATTCTCTAGATGACGACTTTACAACGATTATTATGGATGAAGAATATTGATCAGCGATACGGATTTTATATTTTTGGAACGTCTTGTCGGCATCATTGAAAACTGTTGACCGCTTCTCTCTTGCAGGAAGCTAACCTATGTTTATCTATACTATGTCCTTTTGAATACTGTTATATGGAATTTGGAATAGGTCTTTGGATTATGGACGCGGATATTCTTTAATAGACGACGGCTGAATGATGAATGACGGACTAGACGCTTGTAACATGGAGCCCATTCAAAGCATTTCTCTGGCATTGTTTGTGAAAGCTGAACTACAGACATTCATATGCGTCATATTCTCTCGCTTTAAGATTTTAGATATCACAGTGACATTATTTAATTGATGGGGAAGTTTATCTTAAATTTACAAATATGAAGTTACAGCACCATGATTTTCTTTATATCTTTACATCTTGATTCTCTCAAACATTTCCGTTAAACAAGATGGGTCCCCTCGCATGGCTTGAACTACTCTACGCTTCGACATAAATGCTGTGTTTCTGCAACCTATGGACATTCAGCCCTCCGTAACTTTAGAGTTAGCTAACCTGACAGAAGACTGACCACAGACAGCTGTTATTTGTTGTTAACTTTGCTAATATACCATTCTACAGACCTTCTACTTGTGATACCAGATATGGAGATAGAACTGTTGAAGTGGTCCAACCTCAGTAGTAGAGAAAGAGCAAATTCCTTAGCATTTATGCAAATGAGATGACGTCATCGATGACGTCACAGAGCTCTCGTCCAATCAGAAGCGAGTATTTAAATCCGTCACAGAGCTCTCGTCCAATCAGAAATCGTCTAATGTCCGGCAATCTCCGGTAATGTCCGGCAATCTCCGGCAATGTCCGGCCCTCTCCGGGACAATAGATAGCCTTTATCTGCCCTTCCGAAGCATCCATGGTCTGTACAGGGTCCCCGACAATATCGCCATCTATTTGCCCATGTTAAATGGCAAGTGGGGAACCCTCGGTATCACCATGCAATGAAAGGGTCCTGCTGGGAATTGAACCCGGGTCGCTTTATCAAGAGGCAGACACGTTATCATATGAGTCATATGATACAAACCAGGGTTGAAAATAGCGTATATATGTCTACTACCAATGTTAATGTATACGGGAATACCTAAATAGACGTTTTGGAGCTAGGGGAGCCACTAATGGCCCAATGGGGTCGAGTGAGGTATCAAAGTGAAGCATTCGTGAAGGGCCATCTTATGGGCTGGGTGTGGGGTTGAATTATCGTCATTCTGCGCATGCGCGGTGGCCAAAGGGTATGGAAATAGACGTTTTGGGATCTAGGAGAGCCACTAATGGTCCGATGGAGTCGTATGAGGTATCAATGTGAAGCATTCGTGAAGGGGCATCTGACTGGATGAGCGGCTCGAGAGTTGTCACCATTCTGCGCATGCGCAGACAGGGAATTGTGGGAAAAGAGTATGGAAATAGACGTTTTGGGATCTAGGGGAGCCCCTAATGGGCCGATGGAGTTGTATGAGGTATCAATGTGAAGCCTATGTGAAGGGGCATCCAGGCATGGGTGGGTGCATGTAAAATTTTTGGGTCACTATGGGTCCGATGGAGTCGTATGAGGTCTTATGTTGAAGCTCTCGTGGAGGTGCATCCGATTGGACTGTCCGTGTTCAAGTGTCTGCGCATGCGCAGTCTGGTCGTAGTATAGAAAGCAGGCATGTTGGGGAATGCTTGGGGGTGTGTTTTAACTCACCACTATGGGTCCATGGTTGTGGTTGGATGGTGTGGGTTCTGCGCACAGACTTCACTGCCGGGTTTCACTAAAACTACCTTCGAACACAGAAGAGTTCCAATTTTCCCCTTAGATGTAGGGTCCGGATGTTCAACATCCGGCTTTTCCCCGACCCGACCCGACCCGGCCCGGCCCCGCCCCGCCCCGCCCCGCTCCGCCCCTGCCGAAGGGCGCGCGGGTTATCCGGCCGCAGTGCGCGCGCGCGCGGGTTACTCCAGCCGCAGCGCGTGCGCGCGGGTTATCCGGCCGCGCGCCTGCGCGGGTGAATTTCGGATTATCCTAGGCCACTGATGGGCTACTTTCTCCACGGTGTTCGAAGCCAGTTTCACCGAATACCCACATGTCTGTTATAGCATTCATGCATTATACTCATATAGAAAACACACAAGACAGGGTTTTTTTGGGTGAGATCTCATTTTTCTATTCAACAACAACAACGTGAGAACAACCACGTGAAAACTGAAGCCCAGAACAGGGGGCTTGTACATTGAAATCGATAAAACTTAAGCCCAGAACAGGGGGCTTGAACATTGAAAGAACTTAAGCCCAGAACGGGGCTTGTACATTGAAATGATGGGCGGCCCAGTCATATACGAGTACATCGCGGTCCTCGGCCTTGGGGTACTCGTCAAACATCTGTACGATGGTAGATAAGGTTCTTCCCCGGCATCGATGATACAGGTAAAACAAGCAATATTGTCCGCACACGTTACTGGTCAGGCTTTGCAACGTTTGACTGTTCCAACACCACGTCTCTGTGCCTTGATCCATGAAGTCTGTTAAATCGGGATGGAGGTGTGGCAGGCCGTAAGGGTCAAAGTATTCGCCCTGCTGTTCTGTCAAGTACACGCCCACCCAATGTTCACCGGGCCGATCCATCGGGTCCATGTTGAGAACGTAAGCAGCAGGATACATACGGTCTAATGGGAACACATCTCGGGCGAACACCGCTTGAAAGACCATACGTGTCTCTGGGTCATTCTCCAGCACGGTGGTTATCTGGTCTGTATCCATGTTAGGTGGAGAAGTCACACAGGACGTTGCGCGCCTTGTCCACTTGAATGATGTTGTCAAACTCGGCGTAGCAGATCACATTGACGGTGCTCCGGAGGGCTCGTGCAAAGTGGATTTCCAACCGTAAATTGCCTTGCTTGGCGAGCGCCAGCTGATGGTCGTTCTCTAAGGTGGGGGTCAAATCGAAACAGAACAATGTGTATCCGTTCGCGTAGTCCTCCCGACTGATCATATTCCCTTCATCCTGGTTGATTTGACCGGTGGCTGTAAACAGGCTCTTATAGGCTCGAATGAAATTCGCGCGCCCAAAGTTCGGTGTTAAGGCCGTGGCTGGGACCTGTTGTCCATCCACATGCAGGGCCACAAACTTGATGCCGAAATGTTTAAAGTCAAACGGGTTCTCTGGGTAGGCTCCGCTGAAACTGGTATTTTCCACACAGGCCAGGATCAATCGCTTGGGTAGTTCCCCCAGGAACAGGTTTTCTTTGTTGGCGCTCATATTTCCAGCAGACACAGAGAACACTTTGGTTTGCACATGGGTACTGGGCTGGTTTTGTTTCCAAGGCTTTGAGGTGTCCCATTTGAACGGCTGGATTCGGTTTCACTTTTCGCACATACATGACTGCGTCTTGGATGACAATCTTAGTCAGCTGCATGCCCGTCTACGTTAGTGGCCATCAAGGCGAAGGTCGGAGGCGCCCGTATCAGTTGGATTTTGATGGGGATCTTGTTCAAGCGGTACCGGTCTTGCATGAAGATGTCTGCGTGCAGTCGACCCATGAGATCCACCGCGACGCCGTTCGCGGTCAAAGCCTTCCGTTTGTTATATCACACATTGTCATTCTCTACGCCGATGTGCTGGGCTGTGTCCTGGTAGAATAAAGCGGCTGTCAGTTGAGATTTTTTAGCCTCTCGCCCATGCGACAACAGCGTCTCGATGTAGGCTCGATAGGGGTACGTGTTGGTCGAGTCACTGATGAGTTTGTCGCTGAGAAATATATCCACCTGTTGAAACATCGAGTGCAGCCAGACATTCTTCCGGCCCACCGTTGCTTGGTCGACGATTCTGGAGCCATCTCCATTGACGATGTTTGCTTTCACATACAAGTATGTATGGGCTAAATCCACATAGGCCGTATCCGCATTACTGATGGTGAACTCGATGGGCCCTGTTTCGTTGATGCTGGAGAGCGGGAGATGCTCCACCCATAATCCTTGTTCGGCACTGGTCTGTGTGGGCGGGACGGTCCACAAATCAAATTCACTGTTGGTGGAGGGGCAGGACTCTGCGTGGATCAAGGACATGTTTTAAGGAAAGATATCCTGGATCTTCGATGTTCGTCGTCGCTGGGTCGGTCGTCGACTGGTGCGTGGTCTCGGTGGTGCAGGTCTTTTATTCCCTACGGTCCGTTGTGCTTTGGCCACTGCGTACCGCTTGCTTGCCGATTGCTTTCACCCCACGCGTCACCAAGGGCAGGAACGTTTTGACGATGCTCCCGAGTATGTTCCCCAGTCCATGTCCTCGTTGCATGCGTGCACCACTAAAGACCGGAAGGCCACCGCCGGCCTGTTGGGCATAATAGTCCATATAGCTGCGTGCATCGCACTCATAAGGCACCTTCATTATACAAAGTGGGGGAGCACGTGCTTGTCGAAAATGAAGTGTCAGCACCACTTTTCCGCGTTCGAATGCCACCGGTCGTCCCGTGTCATCTCTTATATCCGACGGTTTGTCGTACGGGTAGGTAGAGCATGTGGGTGAAACTGTGGGTGACTTGATCTCCATACGTCTTTTTAATGGGAACCACCCGGAACAGGGGTGTGTTGATATCGCCCACGATGTGGTTGTCCACCACGTCCAAGTAGGCGTAGAGTCGGTACATACCCGACTTCATATCCATCGGGATCTCGCCTTGGTGGGCGGTAGGACGTCTGTAGATCGAAACCCAGCATTTGCTGTAGGATAGAACTCAGTACGACACTCGCGTTGGCGGTGACGATAAGCTGTGCCTTGTCGTTGTGTGCGTTGTAATCGAAGTCCACGTGATTCTTGAAGGGAAATGATTTGATGGGTTCTGAAGTATTCGTGACCTCCCGTAGAGCCTTATAATGCAACAGTCTTGTCAGCCCACCCATGAACTCCTTGGGAGTATCGTATTGGCGTTCGGGGAGGGTGAGTCGGGTGTCTTTTGCTTCGTAGGTCACCTCGTACCACACTTCATTGGCTCGCACGTTGTACCACGAGTAAGGGTATTGGATCTCCACGAGGCCACATTCCCAGCGCCCAGATAAATGCAACGGTTGCGGTAACTGGGTCACGTACTTGGCCAAGGCGTTGTCAAGAAACACATCCAGCGAACTGTTACTGGGTAGGGTGAGGTAAAACATGGCGTGTTCCAGGCCTTGGGCGGTTGTGTCCGGCGCCGTGTTCGTCGCGGTGACTTGCTACGTGTCACGGCTCTGGAGATGTGGGGTGTCCTGATCAAGGATGGTTTTTTAAAGGCCTGAAAAGAACGTGCCCGTTGTGGTGGTGTTTTGGGAGGTGACCCCGGTTCCCATTCGGATTCCCAAGAAGGTAGTGGGCCACTCGGCGATTACTGGGTTCGCTCCATAAAGGCCCAGCGGTGGGGATTCCCCACCAATTCCTGTGGTACATGCATGTCTTTCAAGCCTTGAGCGAAGACCGCCCATCCTCGAGGATCTGTGTGCGACCTGCGTTGACGCATCAGGTCATTCGCTAAATCCATCATGTGGGTCCCGGCGATCACCTGATTCTGTACCAGGAGTTCGCCTTTATCATTCCAAGTCATGTTAGGATTCTGTTTCATCCGTTGTAATACCAGGCCAGCTTGTTTCTTGAACGATGCAGGTACACTCTTCAGGACTTCGTCTTCCACCCACGTTGGGGCTGTGGGTGGTACCCCTGGTAATGGCGGCTGTTGGAGCGGTGCTGAGGTTGGCGGTGTGTCACGTGGTGGTGGTGGTGGTGGTGGGATAGAGAGGGTTTTGTATTAGTCCATGAACATCATGTACCATTGAAGCGTCTCATTGTACCGTTGTACTTTCTCACTGTCGCTTAACCCCGGTCTTTGTAAGATCTGTTGCATCTCTTCATCGAGGGTGTTTATGATCTTCACCGTAAGTGGGACAGGGTAGGGCGATTGGAGGTTTTGAAGGAACCGTGGTTCGACGAGGACCATTTTTTTCGTGTGGTTCATTGTCGGCTGAAGAGTCCACCCAATACTGGACCCAACACGGAAGCGGCCAACGGTGCTAAGATGGCCCCGAGAAAGCCGCCTTTCTGTAACACCTTTTTCTTTTGTGTTTGAGAGACTCGCTTCTGGACTAGGGTTCGGAGACCTGTCTTATGCTTGGTCAACTTGGTCTTCTGAGCCGGAGTCAGTGGTACGTTGCCTTTTAACAGGTTGTACCCGATCTCGCACAGACAGCGTACAAGGTCAGGGTCCGCACCGCGTACAATGGTTCGGACCAACTCGGGTGGGGCCGTCTTCAATACACGGAGCGTCGGGGCGTGCTTCCGTACTCGCGCAGAGATCATGTACAACTAATGCCAGAGACAAAGTCAACCATGCTGTGGTATTAATTCTTTTTATTATCTCCATCATCAAACACACTCACTCCAGCTGGGGGAGCCACTGTGGGTGTGTTTACATTATTTTTGCATGTACACGTGGTGGGCCTCTCCGGGAAAGATGCCGGTCCCTAGTCGAAGGTGATCGGGGGTGGCCTGCTTGAGGTCGAAGAGCATATACCCGTGCTGAGGGGTTGTGGCATCTTTAAAAGCTTCCAACGCAAACGGTGTGCGGCCGGGATACATCTGTCTCGCCAAGTGCAGCAGTTGAGTGGTATCTCTCGGGTTTTTGAAAACCACCAGGTAGTGGGCATTTAAGCTGATGTTCCGATGTTCTTTGTTTTTACTGAACAGATTCTGCACAATGTAGATGATGCTGAGCCGTCGATGATGGCTGCCTTTGGTAAAGAGTTGGGTGACCCGCGCATCCGTCTCCGCCATGAGATCATCCAGAACCACCAAGGTGTCCGGTTCCAAGTCGGCCAGTTTAGGTAGGCCTTCCACGAACGTGATGTGGGACATTGCTGCATACGCTGCCTGCCATTCTCCGTAACACCACACGACTCGGACAATGGGTTGGGTGGGGTGATCATGCTGTCGGCGTGTTGAAGGAGCTTCCTGGCGAAGGGCGTTTTGCCGGCACCCGTCGGCCCTGCGATGACGCAAGTGAAGGGATGCTGCCACCGAGGGTCCATGGTTCGAGGTGTATCCGCTGTCGTGGTAACCCGCTCTTGTAAATTTGGTACGAGTGAACTGGAGTGGTGGTGGTGGGTACAACGTCGGTCGTCGTTGTCTGTTGACTGTGAGAGATGAAATCCGGTGGATTTTCAGACGTAGTGGGTGTACTTGGTGTAGGTGTTGACTGTATACTCGGTGTGGAGCTCGTTGTGGCTTGTACACGTGGTGTGGTGGTGGTGATGACCGGGCTCGTTTCTATCACGGAGGTGACTGGTGCTATCTTTAGACTGGTTTCACTGCCACTCACAGCTGCAGTTCTAAGTTTGTTAAGTAGCGTGCTGACATAGGCTACGCCGTAAAACACACCTCCGTACAACACACTCAGCAGGGTTAGCAATATCACCACAAAGCCCACTTGCGCTTTGCGTGTTTTGGGAGACGCTGTGTTCAGAGGCAGCTGCTGCTTGTCCATAGCACCGTGGTCGAACGTGGAATGAAGGATGACGGTAGTGGTGTCTGGCTTTATAGTCGTTTCACCTGGTTGGCCGCCACCCAGGAATTGAAGGAACTGGGTCAGCCTTGCCATTTGACGAAATGAAACAGTTTGCCACGCCGACGTTCCGTTTTCAAAATCTGCTCTACCGTGTAGTAGTCTTGCTGTGTTTTTACGACAGGTTGTAATTCCGTCTCGTAAAACGTCCCTAGCAACGGTTTCCCTTGAAGATCTTCCAGTTCATAGACTCGCTGCTGTCGGGGTAGGCGCCGTTTAATCAGGAAGTGCTCATCGCTCCAGTTGGGAAAGTAACTTTTCTCAAACTGACCTTTGACTTTACTGATCCGTACAGGGTCTCCCACCTTGTACACCTCCTTCGTCGTTCGCTGCGATTGTCTGGGGTACAAGACACGCCGGACTTGGGCTTTATTGCGTTGGGTGACGGTAATGGGGGCTCTCTCTATACTCCGGTGATAGGCTCGATTGTAACCACTCACAAGTTTCGGGAGAACATCGATGTACCGCCTTGTATTCTTATAGGTGAAATATTTACACATGCGGCCTTTGAATGTCCTGTTGAACCTTTCCACCACGGAAGCCTTGGTCTCGTTGTACGTATGGAAGAAAAACACCTTCTGGGCTTTCAGAAACTGTTGGAACGGTCTGTTGAGGAATTCCGTGCCTTCTTCGGTTTGCAAATACATGGGTTTGCGCCCGGTCTTGAAGATGTCCTTGGACGCCGCTATGAGATTCGCCTCCGTTTTCTTCCGGATGGGTACCACCCACGCATACTTCGACAGGATATCGATGCACGTCAAGATATACCGATTCCCATCGTTGTGTTTGGCAAAGGCGCTCATATCGACCAAGGCGCTTGCCATTGAGCATCTAGTCCTCCTACGATGACCCGGTTCCGTAGAAAATGGCAGCAGGCAGCTCGATGTAAGGTATAGGTGTCTTGTTTTCTTAACCAATCTCGGACTTGAGCACGTTGTATCCCTTGCGGTTTGGCCGCTCGATAGAGAGCCGTCAATGCACTCTAGGCCGCCGGACTGTCGGGACTGTAGTATAAGTTATCCAACACCGTCTCCCAGCTCTTCATGGTGACAAATGATGATGGACCCTGGCTCTATCGTTTATTTATAACGGGTATATCTTGGGCCGGAGTTTCTTTCTGATTTTCTTCGTTGGCTTCTGCCAGCACATTGTCCATGGTAAATGACCAGTCCAACTCGTCTGATGACCGATCTTCCTCCGTAAGCACTTGATCCACATCTACCACGGCATCTTCCAATGCAGACCATAGATCAGGGTGAAGGGTAAAATGGACTGTACCCCCATCTAGCCGAGTCAATTGAGCAAAGAAGGGATCGCGTCGGATGTACACGTCGTGACACAAGTGGATGAGGTCGCCGTCCAGTTCAGCAGACAACACCCGTTTGAATTTGGTCCAGCCCTCTCGGGACAGACGAATGTGAGCCGGGCACGGTTGTGTAAGGTCCGCATCACAGATGTCTCCCACCTACTCCATGATATCGACCGTATCCGCATAAACGTGCAGGAAGACCTCGGGGGTCAAGCTGAGATACGCCCGTATTATATGCTCCGTCATGGTCAGTACGTGAATGGTACACGATTTGACTGTCTCTCGTATTTATAGGGAGAATCCCGTGAGATCAAAGGATCGGGTGGTCATGTCACTGGACTGACTGAGTCTAGTTGGATAATCAATGACATCATCGTCTGCCTCCGCTTCATTGCTAGGTTTGGTAATTTGTTCATTGGATTCTACCGCCGCTTCACTCAGGGCACGAGCCCACTCCAACTGCACAGCTGACCGCTCGTCCGGTGTAAACAGCTGGTCCACAATAGGCACCACTTTCTCGAAGGCTGTCCACAGACCGGGGTCTAGGGTGAAGCCTCGCGTAGGGTCTTGGTAACGGCCCAGGCGTGGGAACAAGGGTCCACGGTATACGTAGATGGCATTGTCTATGTGGATGCGGTTTCCGTCAAGCTCACCGCTCAACACCCGTTTAAATTTGGTCCAGCCGTCACGGTGTAGCGTAACCGTATTCGATACGGTCTCAGCGCGCGACCAGCAAACATCTCCAAGGTCTTCCACGAGGGTGACTTTATCTTCATAGACGTGTAACCCCACCCGGGGTGTAAGGGGAAGGATGGCTCGTAGGACTGCTGACATGGTTGACCCAATGACGAACGGTGAATGACACACACTTTGACTGTCTTTCGTATTTATGGTGAGGTCCCACTGTCAATGCCACAGCGTCAGGGTCCTAGTACCCGGTTGTAGGTTGCAGACGTGAGCGAAATTCTAGTACCCGTCCATTGGTTCTTTTATCGATCGTTCATTGGCTCTTTTTCTCGACCGCCGATTGGTCCAAATGGAACTGCCCATCCTTCCCAGGTTAATTTACAATCCCCTTTTTGGGTTCAAGCTCTGTATATCGATGGCGCAACATTGTTGCCGAAAGGGAGACCTTTTGACTTAGATGTGACCTTTGACCTTTTGACCCGACATTAACCCGCGCACTTCCGGTGAAGCCGCGCACTTCCTGATAACCCGTGCGCGCGCGCGCTGCGGCCGGGGCGGGGCGGGGCGGGGCGGGGCCGGGCCGGGGCGGGACCGGGGAAAAGCCGGACCCTACGTCTAAAGGAAAATTGGAACTCTTCTGTGATCAAAATGTCTATTTCCATACACTTTCTCTACTGCACATGCGCAGAATGACGTCAGTTCCACATCACACCCAGCCCGTCGGATACTCCCTCCCGTATGCTTTACATTGATACCTCACTCGATCCAATCGGCCCAATTGTGGCCCACCTAAACCCCAAACGTCTATTTCTATACAACGGCCAGATTGCGCATGCGCAGACTATTGACAACGAACGACACACTAGCCCAGGCGGATGCTCCCTCACGACAGCTTCAAAATAAGACCTCATACGACACCATAGGATCATTAGGGGCTCACCTAAACCCTAAAACGTCTATTTCCACACCCTTTTCCCAGAATTCCCTGTCTGCGCATGCGCAGAATGTTGACAACGGCTGAGACACTAGCCAATCGGATGCCCCCTCACATATGCTTCACATTGATACCTCACTCAACTCCATCGGCCCACTCGTGACTCACCTAGATCCCAAAACGTCTATTTTCATACCCTTTTCCCACAATTCCCTGTCTGCGCATGCGTACAATGACGATATTCCGACCCCACATCCATCCAGTGGGATGTCCCCTCACATAGGCTTCACATTGATACCTCAATCGACCCCATCGGTCCATTAATGGCCCACCTAGACCCCAAAACGTGTCGGGACCCATACAAGGTCCAGTTTTCGACACCAGATGACCAAATTCCGATAAAATTGTCAGTTTTCAACACCGGACGTGCCGCCATCTTGGACCAGAAGACAGACACCGCCATCTTGGATATGCCCCATAATGCACCGGGTGAAAATACTCGCTTCTGATTGGTTGAGGGCAGCGCGCCACACAACCGGAAGTGAGCGCGCCACAAATAAGAGGCAATTTAGCCTTCTCCTACTACTGTGACCTGACCGAGGAACAACGGACGTACCCGAAAAGACACGGAGGTGAACGACATTGTGGAAAACCCCCACAGACAGGTCAGTACATATCCTATCATGTTCACAGGTCACGCTCCATTCACCCAGACCGGAAGTGACGTCATACGGGACTGGTGGCGCCCCCTGGCGGAAAAAGGGGAACCAAGAGTTACCTCCCTGGAAAATACGACCTGAAATGCGGTGATACTACTACTGGTATGTTACGTTTCCACGTCGAACGTCACTCATTTGCGTAAATCTGTTTTTTTTTTTTGCGAACCAGTCAGTTCATTGTCACACGTTTCACAAATGCATCACCCAATTGCTTCAAATGTACAATATGAACACCCAATGACGCAATACACTATCCACTACCTCCCACAATTGTGCAATTGACTTGAAATGTGAGGACCTTGAGTGATGGTTTATGGTGTTAGCACAATGCATTTGTAGGGAATCCATCAACATGCGTCTTTGACGTACAGTTGTTTCAATGTTGCATAATTGTCCTCAAACGCTAACCGACCACAACACGAGATGTCAATGCCATCATGCAAAGATGCAACCACATCAGAAATGAAATTGTGTTCAAACATGCTTTATCATGCATTCAAGACCTAGTATATACCTGTTATTGTGCAATGGACGGACGTATTTTGCCAGATTCATCAGCACATTCCACGACACGTCATTACATATGGCGATTATTATTCGTTTAGCTGGTAAATAGAGCAGAATCATGACAAACAATAGTAGTATGGGGCGGGTATAGGACTAATGTATGTAAGGAGAGGCGAGAGGTCGAAAGATTGGCATTAAAATTGACTAAATCAGGGACTGATTTTCTCCGAACGCGGTCAATAAGAGCATGGGGATTAAATCTGATTTTATTTTTTTATTTGCAACTTAAAAGAGCTCACAAAAGAGTTGAAGCGTCACGCGCGTACTGCGCGAATTTTTAATTTACGGGCTTTCGTTGTATTTTCACTTGTCAGGCTTCATGTGTGCGTATTGGCTCTACAAACTGATCTGTCTCAGTTGCAGTCGGCGTAGTTTTATCGAAATTCTACCATGAATTTTCAAAGACAACGTTCAAATACGTCCAGAATATGAAAGAAAATGATTTTCGACGGTATTTTTGATAGCACACTCACGAGAATTTGTGATGTTCCGGCTTTCATAATATGCATGGCCTACAGCGAGATAAAGCGAGGAGAACGATGTGTCCTCGCTATGATAATTTCACAGGGTCGGATTAAAAAAAAAAGAAAAAATATTCCACGAAAAAGAAAAACCCTGTTGTACCGTGTGAATTCCGAAGTGATTGTAAAGCATTGAGCGAGTGTATGGACAGAAAGAATCACTTCAATTTTTAATGTTTCCCCAACTGTCTCAAAAACTTCGAAAAGAAAGGTTTTGTTAATGTCACGTAACTTGCAGAGAATACGTATAGCCCTATGATTCATAGAAGAAGTTCACACCTCTTGTATAGGCCGCAACGGCTTTGTCTTTAAAACAATCGGCGAATCCGTTCAACCGTCACTCGTTTGTGTTGAGTTTGTATATTTCAAAAGCTGAAATTTACTATGAAAGAATTTTATCACTGTACTATTTTTGTTAATTTTCTTATTGAGTTTTAGTGTTCGCGATAAACAGGGTTGATTTACACCTTTTTTTTTAATTAAAGAACAAAAAAACATTCCCCGTGCAGTCAAGAGACATTATCAGTTTCAACATCAAACGCGTCTTAACAAATCAGGTAAGGAGATTTTTTATATGTAGAATACAAGCGTCTAGTCCATCACTCCATATTCAGCCATTAAAGAATTTTTGCTTCCATAATCCAAAAACCTAAAAATTCATTTAACAACATTAGCACCACATTTAAAGAAAAACAATCATAGTATACATAAACCCAGGCTAGATTCCTGCAAGGGAAAAGAGACCAACAGTTTTCAATGACATCATGACGTCCCAAAAATATCAAATCTGTATCGCTGATCCGTATTCGTAATTCCAGCCCAGGATTAAGTAGAATTCGACACAAATTACGACACGTAACACCCTAGATCTTGCACTCTACACTTTGCTATCAGCATGCGATATGTATCGCCAAAGGTGATGGTACGATAAGGCGGTTGAAATCGAAAAAATAAAATGTCTTAAAAATACTAATGTTTTAATGTAACGGCAAGAGAAAATATAAGTACACAATATGTGAAAGTTTTAGTGCGTTTGCGTTATGATTATAGTTATCACATGCAATTGAAATCCACAGCTTGTGCTATTTCATGAAAAAAGAGCCTAAATCGAGTCCTTCAGGCACGCATTTAGGCGCGAAGAACCCCTTGGACCAAAACGCCATTTAACCTAGTGTTGTGTGGTAACATTATATCCCCACTGCTGGAAGATCTTTTTGGTTCAAGGAGTCCTTCATAGTCAAAAATGAAAAGTTATGATTCATAACGTTTGAAGTTTTCGTAAGTAGATTAAAGTGACAAAATTGTCTGTTACATTTGTTCGTATGTCGTGGTGTAGTGGATACGCACGTTGAATCACAAGGGCATCGAAATTTTCTTTTACCGAGTTCGAATCCAAGGGGGGCAACATGTGACGTTTTAGTAAAAAAAAAATTGTGTATTTATTCTCCAATATGTGCATGTAAAATAACGCCTTGGTACCGAACATATGTGAAGCTATCATGGTTTTCCGTAACATTCATTCCGTTGATTGACAGTTGCCGCCGCCGACAAGTTATACATTGCATTGTGATTGACAGATGGAGAGAAGAAATTTACATTCCTATGAGTCGGCTGTCTGTGGGCAAAAACTTCGCCTTACAATATATTGTACTGTTGTTCTGCCATATCCACCAAACCGAGGAATAAATGTTGTAAATATGGCTGTTTTTGCAAATACATAGTTCTTGGAAAACGTAATTACATAAAACCCTATTTCAGCATATACAGTAACGAATAAAGACCGTTTAATTATTTCAACTACTAGCCGTGTCATGCATATACACGCTATATCGCTGTAAGCCACAATTTTATAGATCTATTTCGGTCAGCACGATCTAAGAAATGGACATCCGGAGAATTTGTAGGAAATATGGATACATGAAAACTGGACAAGGAAAACTTGGTGGTGTGTACCAGGCTTAAACATCATCAAGGATTAGGTCTATTGCATATACAGAAAGCTCAGAAGCGGCGTCATCAAAGCGGCCATCTTGGATTTAAAAAAAATCTCTCAGAGGTCTGCTCAACACCTCGGGTTTAGAGGTCTGCCCAACCCCTCAGGTTAGAGGTCTGCCCAACCTCCCAGGTTAGAGGTCTGCCCAACCCCTCAGGTTAAAGGTCTGCCCAACCCCTCAGGTTAGAGGTCTGCCCAACCCCTCAGGTTAGAGGTCTGCCCAACCCCTCAGGCTGCGATCCCTCGAATCACCCATACCAGATAAGGCTATGACGATACAGCTAGGACAAAAGGGAAATTACGAACAACAATTTAATAGTCACTGCAGGCAGCCTTGATCGACATGTCGAATCCCTGTTTAGAGGTTGGCTTTCTACTACATGTTTTAGGCGGCATGGCAATTATCTTGTCACGGCTGTGGACGGTTTTACAAAAGTATTATTAAATATTTCCGAAAGAGGATGTGGAACTGATTATGAGAAATCTCTAGCTCAGCTTCATGCCTTTCTACAATGCGCCCCAGTGAGAGTTGTTTTAGGTATAAATATATTGCGATCCACAAAATAAATCAAATATTTCCTTTGGCAAAGCTTTTTCGTGACTCTACACCTTCATCACACAAGGATGTTGGGTTAAATATTACTGCTTTACTTGTCGCCTTTACTTGTATCCTCCCTTCAGCAGTACCCCTAGCGTTGTTAGGTAGTTTGTTGCAAAACCAATTTGTGAATTTAGACCCTATATCACCCTATATCCCCTGAAACGTCAAAGAAGTGGAGTTATGTCAAGTGGTGTTTACACCACACATTTGAAGCAATTAGAAACTGCGTTTGGTGAAATAAATGTGACCATAGCCCGATTTGTTCTCATCAAAACCTTGTGACAAGCATACCATGGGTCCAATAGCTAGCACGTGGTTGCTATTTTTTTTATAAATTCTAAGATTATTAGCGATATTTTTCACGGGGCGATGTAGACCCGAAGGGGCTAATGGTCCTGTCTTATAGTCAGAAAAAAATTAGCACCGGCTCTGTATCTTGCTAACATAGCAAAAGATAGAATTCTTACACGACAAGAAAGAGGTCTGAAACTTCCTTCTTTAGAGTGTCCAGGTTTCTGTGTTTTTCATGTTCGCGTATAGTTGCAGGTCTGATATGTTTAAGTTACATTTCTATTTATCTAATTTTATGCGTGTTTTCGTTCATTTTCCAGTGGCACTACTTTCGTGCTCAAAATATATCGTCTGCTAAACCACAGATTTTGAGAGGCGCATGTTGAGTGATTTTGTGGGACTAACTCATTCTCATTAGAAAGCGTGTTTGGGCAGTAATTTAGTATTAAATAATACCAGTATAAGTGTAATTCATTGTAGAAAACAATGGGATATTTCACTTTGCCTGTATTCATTTACATTTATATGAAATATGTGTGTTGAGTTACAGTTTGGAATTTTCACAATTTAAGCTTATCCCTCAAGACCCTCTGCATTATCCTTTTATGATAAGTTTCTAAAATCCAGTGGCGGTCAAATCATTTACGTAATAATTTCCCTGTATTCAGAAATGTTTTCTTTCCATTCTGCTTCTGAAATATTCATGGAGTGTTGCAAACATTTCCCCCTGATCTACAGAAAGAGCTCTACATATCACAGACATGCTGTGTTTGAAAATGTAAGGTGACAGGGGAGATAACCAAATAGAACTGTAATATACTAGGGGTGTACTGGCAGTAGGACGTACATGTATATAATATGATGCCATGAGAGGATGCATCCCAGCATAGCTCCAGTCCATCTAACCACGAGGATTTTACATTGTATCTCAATACTCATTTTTACCCCTCGGCCAGTTTTGGTCATGGGGTATTGTCGTCTTATACGTCCGTCTGTTCGTACGTCCGTACGTCAGTACGTGAGCGAGATAGCCGGAAAACGGTTCCAGTGCAGAATTCCAAATTTGGTATGCTTATTTACCTAGTCAAGGACCAGAAGCCTATTGAATTGAGACCTGATTGTGTGGAAACCTTGGCGGCCATCTTTAATTTTATGCAAAATGGATAATGATCCATATCTTGGAAATCATTCAACTGTTCAATACGAAAGTTAGTATACATCATCGATACATCAAGCAACTTTCAATGAATTACCAAACCGGCTTTTCTGATTAGCTGGAAATCCTGGAGGCGATCTTTAATTTATGCAAAATCGATAATGATACATATCTCTGTCGCCATTCAATTGTTTTATATGAAAGTTGGTATACATCATCGATGCATACAGATACTTTAAATCGGGACCTGATTGACCGAAAACCTTGGCGGCCATCTTTAATTTATGCAAGAACTTTAATGATATATATCTCTGATATTATTTAAGTGTTCTATACCAAACTTTGTATACAGCATCGATGTATCAAGAGACTTGCAATGAATAACCACATCAGTTCCTCTGAAGGATGGGCGGCCATCTTAAATTTATGCAAAATCATTAATGATCTCGTTCTCTGATACCGTTCATGTGCTCGATGTAAAATTTGGTATACATCATCGATGCATCAAGAGACTTACGACAAATGACAGTTCTGGCTTCTCTGATTGGACGGAAACCTTGGTGGCCATCTTTAATTTATGCAAAATCTTTAATGATGTATATCTCTGATACCATTTCAGTGTTCTATACGAAACTTGGTATACAGCATCAATGTATCAAGAGACTTTCAATTAATAACCACATCAGTTCCTCTGATTGGCGGGAAGGATGAGCGGCCATCTTTAATTTATACGAAATCATTAATGATCTCTATCTCTGATACCGTTCAAATGCTCGATGTAAAATTTGGTATACATGATTGATGCACCAAGAAACTTATGTAATGAATACCGGTTTCTCTGATCGGACGGAAACCTTGGGGGTCATTCCTAATTGCAAAATTTTTGATAATCTTTATGTTTCTGACTTGACTGCTTGGTGTTCCTGACATCTTGGTTCAAATTGAATACATTATGAATGTACCCAGAGCCGAGGGGTTTTCAGATGCGCAGCTTCGTATTGTTATTTACTGCTGACGAATATGCTTTCTATTATCTGAAAAAAGTGAATTTTTTTACAAATATTGGTAACATGCAGTGAAGACATTATTTTATCATTTCATCAGGTTCGTTTCATAATAAATGTCTGTCCCAGCGGTCACAAGTTTTTATTTTTTTAATATACATATGTGTGCAATTAAACTAATGCACTAGAGATCCTTGTTGAGAGGAATGTGTGAGACTGCAAGTATGGCTCTTCGCCATGGCATGGAACATCAAAGAATTAGTGGAATTATTCCAACAGCCTATTTTACATTTAAATAGCCCCATTTCAGTGCCTGAGGCTCTAGTTCTTTTAATAAATCTCTGTTCATTCGAATTGACGTTCTCGGGTATTTGTTCAGTGCTGAAATTCCAATATAGGTAGATTGTCCACGAAAGCTCAAGAAAGCTGATGAGAAAAAGTATCCAAAAGCTAAGCGACAGAAGAGAAACATGAGAGAAGAGCGGAGGAAGAAGAAATCGACAAAAACATAAGACATTCCTGGGATGTCTAATAAACCGGGGCGGTTGTATTTTAGCACAGGTAATTGTGTGTCGCAACTAATCACCTCCGACTCTCTCTGTTCAAAAAATGATAAACACTGTTTTAATCAACATTGGCTTACTTGATTGATGTGATGGCCCCGATGGTCGAATGAACTGTTCATTTAGTAAACAATTTTACTTTCTTCCAGTCTTTCAGACATGTTTGAAAATCTTAGGCTATACAGGTTCCACGTATAGTATGGACAAAATCGTTCGCTCGGATATTGGAATAGAGCAATTTGAGGAATACCTTGTCTTCTTCGTAGGAAATTGAGAATGATATTTCCCGACCCCACCCTCTCCATACCACAGCCTGTATATACTTCACCCTGTCCATACATACCTTCTCCATATACCAGCCTGTCCATACCCACCCTGTCCATACCACACCATGTCCATACCCTACCATGTCCGTACCGCACCCTGTCCATACCCACCCTGTCCATACCCTACCATGTCCGTACCGCACCCTGTCCATACCCACCCGCACCCTGTCCATACCCATACTACCCACCCTGTCCATACCCTACCATGTCCGTACCGCACCCTGTCCATACCCCACATTGTCCATACTCTACCATGCCCGTACCGTACCCTGTCCATACCCCACCCTGTCCATACCCTACCATGTCCGTACCGCACCCTGTCCATACCCACCTTGTCCATACCCTACCATGTCCGTACCGCACCCTGTCCATACCCACCTTGTCCATACCCTACCATGTCCGTACCGCACCCTGTCCATACTCCACCCTGCCCATAACCCACCCTGTCCATACCCTACCATGTCCGTACCCCACCCTGTCCATAACCCACCTTGTCCATACCCTACCATGTCCGTACCGCAACCTGTCCATACGCACCTTGCCAATACCCTGCCATGTGCGTACCGCACCCTGTCCGTACTCTACCTTGTCCATAACCCACCCTGTCCATACCCTACCATGTTCGTACCGCACCATGTCCATACCCACCTTGTCCATACCCCACCCTGTCCGTACTATACCATGTCCGCACCCTACCATGTCCGTACAACACCATGTCCATACCCACCTTGTCCATACCCCACCCTGTCCGTACTCTACCATATCCATACACCACCCTGTCCATACCCTACCATGTCGGTACCGCACCATGTCCATACCCAACCTGTCCATACCCCACCCTGTCCGTACTCTACCAGGTCCATACCCCACCCTGTCCGTACCCTACCATGTCCGCACCGCACCATGTCCATACCCACCCTGTCCATACCCCACCCTATCCGTACTCGACCATGTCCATACCCCACCCTGTGCGTACCCTACCATGTCCGTACCGCACCACGTCCACACCCACCTTGTCCATACCCCACCCTGTCCGTACTCTACCATGCCCATACCCCGTCCTGTCCGTACCCTACCATGTCCGTACCGCATCATGTCCATACCCACCCTGTCCATACCCCACCCTGTCAGTACTCTACCATGTCCGTACCGCACCCTGTTCATATCCACCCTGTCCATACCCCACCCTTTCCGTACTCTATCATGTACATACCCACCTTGTCCATACTCCACCCTGTCCGTATTCTACCATGTCCATACCCCACCCTGTCCGTACCTACCATGTCCGCACCGTACCCTGTTCATATCCACCATGTCCATACCCCACCCTGACCGTACTCTACCATGTCCATACCCCACCCTGTCCGTACCCTACCATGTCCATACCCACCTTGTCCATACCCCACCCTGTCCGTACTCTACCATGCCCATACCCCGTCTTGTCCGTACCCTACCATGTCCGTACCGCATCATGTCCATACCCACCCTGTCCATACCCCACCCTGTCAGTACTCTACCATGTCCGTACCGCACCCTGTTCATATCCACCCCGTCCATACCCCACCCTTTCCGTACTCTATCATGTACATACCCACCTTGTCCATACTCCACCCTTTGTGTATTCTACCATGTCCATACCCCACCCTGTCCGTACCTACCATGTCCGCACCGTACCCTGTTCATATCCACCATGTCCATACCCCACCCTGTCCGTACTCTACCATGTCCATACCCCACCCTGTCCGTACCCTACCATGTCCGTACCGCACCATGTCCATACCCACCTTGTCCATACCCCACCCTGTCCGTACTCTACCTTGTCCGTACCGCACCCTGTCCGTACCCTACCATGTCCGTACCGCACCATGTCCATACCCACCTTGTCCATACCCCACCATGTCCGTACTCTACCATGTCCATACCCCACCCTGTCCATACCCACCCTGTCCATACCCCACCCTGTTCGTACTCTACCATGCCCGTACCGCCCCCTGTTCATATCCACCCTGTCCATACCCCACGCTGTCCGTACCCTACCATGTCTGTACCGCACCATTCCATACCCACCCTGTCCATACCCCACCCTGTCCGTACTCTACCATGTCCGTACCGCACCCTGTTCATATCCACCCTGTCCATACCCACCCTGTCCATACTCTACCATGTCCGTACTCACCATGTCCATGCACCATTCCATATCCACCCTGTCCATACCCCACCCTGTCCGTACTCTACCATGTCCGTACCGCACCCTGTTCATATCCACGCTGTCCGTACCCTACTATGTCCGTACCGCACCATTCCATACCCACCCTGTCCATACCCCACCCTGTCCGTACTCTACCATGTCCGTACCGCACCCTGTTCATATCCACCCTGTCCATACCCAACCCTGTCCATACCCTACCATGTCCGTACCGCACCATGTCCATACCAACCTTGCCCATGCCTCACCCTGTCCGTACTCTACCATGTCCGTATCGCGCCATGTCCATACCCCACCCTATCCATTCCCCACCCTGTCCATACCCCACCCTATCCATTCTCCACCCTGTTCATACCCCACCCTATCCATTCCCCACCCTGTCCATACCCCACCCTATCCATTCCCCACCCTGTCCATACCCCACCCTATCCATTCCCCACCCTGTCCATACCCCACCCTATCCATTCCCCAGCCTGTCCATACCCCACCCTATCCATTGCCCACCCTGTCCATACCCACCCTATCCATTCCCCATCCTGTCCATACCCCACCCTGTGCGTACCTCACCCTGTCCATACTCGCCCTATCGATACCCCACCCTGTCCATACCTTACTCCTTCCATTTCTCACCATTTCCATACCTACCTGGTACATTTCCCAACCTGTCCATACCTTGGCCAGGTGTGCAGGGTTTGAAATACCTGAAACAGCAGTTTTCCAAAGTGCACATCAGTATGTGACAGCTGTCTTCTACCTTGAATGAAAGTAATAAATATAGCCATAATAATGATGAAACAGGTTTTCAATTACGCAATCCGACAGAAGATCCTTGTACTACAAGTTTCATCTATGTACAGAGTAGAAACCCATTGTTATCAAACAGTTGATACCAGAATTGTCCTCTCATATATGAAGCCAACAATTGTGTCCACGTAACAGTGTAGACATATGGACGCATATATAGAGAACTCGTGTCATTGCAATATTGTGTCGGTTTTAATGTTTATTGAGAGAACACATTTAGAACAGGACTAACATATTCATGATTCATTCTGATAAGACTGGATTACAATATCTTCAATGATAACTTGTCTGCGAGGCAGAAAATCTCATTTCATAATTTCATTTGATTTGGTTATGAAAAGGAAAATCGGAGTGAAACGTGGCATGATCTGAGGATGCCCAGATGTTGCTTATAAAATCACCTTCGTTACCACGTTCCGTCAGTCGAGAGGTGACTTCTCCAACGACAAGATGAAGCTGTTATTGGTTGGATGGGTATTGGTGATCGCCTGTTCTCCTGTTCATGCAGCCTGTCCGCATGAAGCGGCTGGACTACGAGGGTGGGCTGATGCATCGGGATGGCCAAATGGAGAGGTGAGCTCACGCACAAATTCTCCGAGTATAATATTTTCTCCTCCATGATATGATGCCTGGTCACAGGTTCGAACCTCACGGACTTCACAGCACCAGTTACTATGCTTCAGTGAGAAAGTGAAATCCACTTGTAAATTCATCAAATGCTGATCTTTTTCCAGAGATAGATAGAAAATTTACCATTTGATCTGGGAACGAATTAGCTGTACATTATTATAGACAAATGGATTTCCAATTCTCACAATGTTCATACAGAAAAGAAAGTAGCCCAAGAGCTAGAGCCCTTTTAATGGTTCGTCGGAGACCAGATAGTTTGAGTATGACATCTCGATCATACTTGTGTGCTGAATGTGAAAATGCACATCTATGTGGTTAAAGCTGCTGTATTCAGTCTATTTGGACGGCGAGCTGAGACCATGACCTGGCTCACATGTGCGAATAGAGAGTTCAAAGCTTAAACATCCTGTATTCGGGCCATGCTGTATCATACAGTGAGAGTTTTGTTTCACGGACTGTCATACTGACTTCACGTGACGTCATAATTTCCGTTATTGTTTTTCTAAAATTTTCACTTATTTTCTTATTATTTTTTCCGAAATTCCTTGCTAATGTATTTAATTGGACGCAAATTTTGTGGTAATTTAATAATTGCCCGTCCCTTGAGGTGAACAGAATGAGAACAATACACGTTATTATTTCAAACTGGATTTAATTTTTTCAAATGAAAAGTGTGCGTAGCTCGGGAGAGAAATTTATGCCTTGTGTTTGTTTGCTCGAGATTTTGTTCACCAACCTTCTATGGGTATCCCATGAGAGAAGTTTGAACTTTATATTTTGTGATTTTATATATTTGAATGCGGCTGTTTTCGTTCCATGAGTTACAATACTCTAGAAGCGTAATATGTTCGTATTGTTCAAATAGAGCGTGTCTGATGCGAGATGTATTGTTGACCGCACTTTGTAAATGCAGTGATGCTGATAAGGTTCGCATTTGCTAATGACTAGCTTGTGATCACACGGTACGCACGTCGTGGTTTGATAAGGGAGCAAATTAAAGAGCACAACAGCCATTTTTATACAAATTTGAATTATCCCTGAATCTTTGCACATTAGGTTAAATTTCCAGCTATAGTTCGACCTATCATGGCCTATCCTTAATAAAATTGGATTCGTAAATGACGAAAATCGCAAATACTGTGGAATTAAGTTGAGTACGCATGTTCACTCTTTGCCCAAAAATGTGCATGTAGGTGCGTGTGCGTGTGAGTGTGTTGGGGAGAGATTACGTCATAACCTTGTATTTTCATATTACCGTCACAAAGTTGAAAATTATCGTTCGACACCAATATACGCTATTATACATTTTCTGCAACATGATTTATCATATTAGTTCATCAGCGTGAAATATGTACTCGAATAGAGGCATGTGTAGATAGATCCAGCAAATATATCTCAATGGTTCCAAACCCTGATGACGTTTAATATCTGCCTCAATCATGTGATGACTTGTGTATTCATTCATCTGCACGACAGATGAACACTTATCCAGAAATCTAACATCGCTCATGTAACACAAAACCAAATAAATTGCCATTGTCAACGCTGGTACATGTGCCGCAAGGCGTGAATGTGTAACCCGATACACCAAATTAGAGCTTGCTCTTTCGATTGTGCCAGTCCAGTTGATGTCATCTTACGTGAGGGAGGTGACAGGCTAATTGAATTGATTTAAGATCCCCACCAGCCATTAATTGTCACGGATGTTAGGGGCCTGGATTGCATCAAGGGATAGAAGAGTGATTTTATTGACATGGAGTTAGGGGGCCTACGTCATCAGGTTTCAGGACAATCACAATGTACTAGGACACTTTTGCCAGTTTAATGGAAAGTAGATGTTCATATTTCCGCGTTTGGAGGTCTGTCCCCAGCATGAAGGTGTGCAATCGTGTAAGGTGGCTAACCTAATTGCGTTGGAAAAAGAACATTCACTCACACGCATACACCGGATTTATTTACAAGTACTTCATGCTCATTTTCATCTCAGTGTTCTATTTCTCTCATTAAAATTTATGACTTATGCGCCATTTAGCATGTTTCGGGTCAGTGTTACTAGATCCTGTGTTAAATGTGACGATTTTAATCAACGGCACAATTGTTGCAGAAACTTATAAAACAGGGCTTTAACATCAAGCGCTTCCACTCAATGTTTCACAAATGTGGCGATACATATCGCATGCTGATAGCAAAATACGAGCGTAGCGTTCAAGATCTACGGCATTACATTTCGTAACTTGTATCTAATCCCGCTTAACCCGGGGCTAGGGGCCGTATGCACCCATGTATAACCCGGGGCTAGGGGCCGTATGAACCCATGTATAACCCGGGGCTAGGGGCCGTATGAACCCATGTATAACCCGGGGCTAGGGGCCGTATGAACCCATGTATAACCCGGGGCTAGGGGCCGTATGAACCCATGTATAACCCGGGGCTAGGGGCCGTATGAACCCATGTATAACCCGGGGCTAGGGGCCGTATGAACCCATGTACTTCAAGATAATCATGGTGCTTATGTGAACAGTCACAATCAAAGCGTGACTGAGATACATCATTCTTTAGATGACGACTTTACAACGAATATTATAGATTGAGAATACTGATAAGCAATACGGATTTGATATTTTTGGAACATCATGATGTCTTGCCGGCATCACTGAAATCTGTTGACCGCATCTCGTGCAGGGAACTAGCCTATGTTTATGTATACTATGATTGTCTCTTTGAATTTGGGGCTAATACTGTTATATGGAATAGGTCTTTGGGTTATGGGCGCGGATATTCTTTAATGGACGGCAGCTGAACTGTTCAGACGCTTGTAATTTTGCTTTAGACACAGGCTACAGTCGTTCTGGGTGAAAAGGACAGTGGTCCAAACAGTTGGGGGAGACAATTTATTTGCACAAGATTTTCATGCTGAAGCTATCTTTGATCGCCAAACTGTTAATGAAAATCTCAGGATAGGATAACCCTGTCGCAGGAACAACGTTCCGATGCTACCACACGATAAAAAACAAAGAAAGGTCCACCTGAAGATAGGGATCGGAGAAGCTTTTTTATTAAAAGTCGGGGAGTAATTGCAAGAGAATGAAGAGGCGCAGGCAACAATAGGCGGCCATATTTTGAAGATGCAGGATTATCTAGAAAACCAAGAAACCGAACTATATACATGTAGCTTCACTCTGAATTGAATGGTAGACCAAACATGGTTATACTTATTAGAAAAAAAAGAAAGAAAGAAAAAAGGATTGTGAGATTCAGAAGCTGAGAGTGGTAGAAACAGCTGTCGGACTTATCAAATTTGAAATCGACTTTAGTGAAAAGTGGGCCGTGATACCTATCTAGTCAACATGTAAATGTCATTCTAAATCTGATCCCCAATCAGAACAGTGGCTGGATAGGTATCGGGGCTTTTATCTAATGACTTGATTGTATTTCTTGCAGATTGGCAGCTGGGTTTTTTTTACTATTGTGAGCTTCTTGACCTCCACCGTCCTCTTTGATAAAACAACGGAATGTGACCGCGTTATACCTGAGGTGCATTTCAGTTATGATGATATATCCGATTGTTCCATTTATTGTTTTTCATTTAGGTGAAGCTATTGTTGCTTGGCTTCTAATTGGTTTTCTAGATACTCCTGTATCACCAAAACTAGATATCCTATTGCCGTTACACCTTGTCATTCTCTTGTAAGTACTCTTTTTACCTGCGGCACGCAGGTCTACGGGAGGCTCGCGTTGTTGTTCTTGTTGTTCTTGTTCCTTTTTGAAATGCGCATGCGCTAAGAGAGTGTGATCTCTGCCACACTTTTCTTTTCAACCTCCGATCTCACATGACACCACTGTCTTCAAGCGCGTTTGAATTCATTTGCAACTATATTCGGTGGAATGAATTATTGCTTCGTTGATTTCCGTTCAGACTTCAATTCTCTTACGTCAGTCGCTTTAAAGCTGTCGGTCGTCACATCAGTCACTGTCTTCAGATATTACCATTTTCATTGAACAGTATGCAGATGTATACACAATTTAAGATCCTTGGATTTCTTATATACCAAAGAAGATGAGCCGCAACCTTGTCGGTGGTTCAGCTAATTTGCATACAGTCCCAGGCGACTGTCTTAGAAAGTAGAAAAATAAGTTCACTACTTCTAGTAATCATTTTATCTACCCAATCTAGATAAAACACAAATTGGCCAAGAAGCATAACAAGTAACGCATTATCATTATGATTAACATTGAATAATACTTGGTATCAAATTATAGATCATGCATCATAAAAACAAACGCAACAATTACGTTTCAGAAGTAAGCGGAACAACTCAGCAACTTTCACCGAATAAAGATGTTTAACTTTACCCCCAAGCAATTCGCATATATGGAAATATGTTTTGAAAGGAAGAATAACTTAACCCTCTGTGGGAATCGAAACAATGCCCCTCCAATCCCTGGACTTGCACTTAATGTCTTAGCTATACCGACTCATTGATAATACTCAAAACTGACTTTATGCGCAAACGGTTTTATAATACATAAATGACTATGTACTATTTAATGAGTCCGACAACCCTATGCGCGAACAGTACATCATAGTTATATTGTGTACTTTCGGTTACAAGCATGAAATTTGGCACATAGCTATTTCGAATGATCCTCTTTCGGAACCAGTCCCTCTATCCTCATTCTCGCAAGCCAGGGCCTTGCTTCGCTGGTATTGATGTTCTCGTCCTCTTCCGCACTCATAATCCCTTTAGAATTGCATTAATCACTTCCGTAAAATCAATACTTATGTGTGTCAGCAGACAACGGGCAGAAACATGTTGCATTTGACATCATTCTCTCAAGTCAGAGCCCATTTCTGCTAGAACTTACTGGTTCTACACTTCACAATTTACGTTACTTTGTCAATCAGTTTTACGAATGAAATTACGTCATATATTAGCAGATACTGACCATAAAAACGATCTATTTGACCTCGTTGTCAATGTCTTAGCTATACCGACTCATTGATAATACTCAAAACTGACTTTATGCGCAAACGGTTTTATAATACATAAATGACTATGTAGTACTTAATGAGTCCGACAACCCTATGCGCGAACAGTACATCGTAGTTATATTGTGTACTTTCGGTTACAAGCATGAAATTTGGCACATAGCTATTTCGAATGATCCTCTTTCGGAACACAGTCCCTCTATCCTCATTCTCGCAAGCCAGGGCCTTGCTTCGCTGGTATTGATGTTCTCGTCCTCTTCCGCACTCATAATCCCTTTAGAATTGCATTAATCACTTCCGTAAAATCAATACTTATGTGTATCAGCAGACAACGGGCAGAAACATGTTGCATTTGATATCATTCTCTCAAGTCAGAGCCCATTTCTGCTAGAACTTACTGGTTCTACACTTCACAATTTACGTTACTTTGTCAATCAGTTTTACGAATGAAATTACGTCATATATTAGCAGATACTGACCATAAAAGCGATCTATTTGATCTCGTTGTCAAAAGCTAGGACCTTGATTTCCTTGAGAGTTTTTTAAATTTATTTTGATACCTTTCATATTGACTTGGAAGTCATTTTCGCGAATGCAATAATTTGATGTACCAAAAGATAATAACGAGAATTCGACATGATTCTCTTATACACACAGACCTTGTTTAGTGAACTAACCCTGAAATTTCGCACTTAAATCACCTCCCGAATGACTTAATGACAAACATATTCGCGAATTGATTATAGGGCGATATCCATAGATACTGGCAAGAAATGTTTCTTATTTGCAGAATTTGACTTAAAAAAAAAAAATAATAAAATTATCAACCTTCGAAAAGGCTTGACCAAACATGTCGGATGAGGTGATATCTCCTAAGGATGAAATAGGTAATCATTTGTATAGAAGGAGCAAACCATGTATTGATATTGGCTTGCTGCATGGAAAAGAGTGTCAAGGTACCGTATTTAGTTTGCAGATGATAACGCACATAAATGCAGAAACTTAATTTATTATTCTAATCGAATATCAAGACTGTCACAGGCCTCAATTTGAATCGTGAAAAATGTCATTATGCCTCTTGAACAGTTCGATAAAGCCTTCAACCCCATTCCATAGTTTCACAGATCAAAGTGATAGACCTGATAATAAATTCATTGAAAATTAACTTTGACGGAAATATAAATTTTCCATTTTGCTCGGCAAAGTAAGCGAGAAGGGAGACTGAAGAGCGTAGATGTTCGCGCTATGATCAAATCCTTGAAATTTGTTTGGATTTCGAAATATTTGAAAGCCTTTTTGATTTGCAAAAATCAACGGCTGAACGGAATGTTTTGAAACTTGGAATTCACGATACTTGTACCAAGACATTGCCAAAGCGAGTATTGTGACTTCGTCTGTCAATTCAGTATAGACGGCACGGACCAGTCAACATCGTCGGATTTTGAACGAGGAAAGCGAATATATATATATTGTGTCAAATCTATTAGTCAGTTCCTGCAATTGTGGGTTAGAAGTTGAAAATTACTTCCCTTGGCATGAAAACACTTGCAGATGGCGTTTTTTTTCTACAATTACCACTACCTCCGCTGATATGTCTTTCACTGTTATTGCCACTGCCGCAGGTTTTGACTACAATGTAGTCATTTCTCACTTGTTCTTTTACCAAAGCTTCGATTTTCCCGGTGGACCTTTTTTGACCGTATCAATTTTATCAACCCTATAGGCCCTAGGCTTTCTGGGGACTGTTCAGGCCTGGGAAGAGGGCTGAATCCCCTCGCTAATTATTTTTCTTACCCCTTGAGCAATGACGCTGAAACTTACCACACTATACCCTTGGGTTGTTGACGTTTTTAGCTTTCTATTCACATAGATAAGCCAGATGGTGGAGAAATATCGCCGTCCATGCACGCCTAGTAGCACTTGCTAGATCCTGTGTGAAATGTGACAATTTTATTCGATGTCACAAAACATTACTGCTGAAACTTGTAATATAGGGCTATGCCACCAAGCAACTCCACTCAAAGTTTTCCAATTTTGGCGACACATATCGCATGCTGATAACGAAATACGATCGTAGATTACAAGATCTATGCCGTATTAACCCATGTGATTCTAGATCCTCATGGAGTTCATATGAACACTCACAATCGTAGCGTGACCGAGATGCATTAACAAAATTGATATGGCTTAAGAATCAGCGATACGGATTTGATATCTTTGGAACATCATGATGTCTTGCCGGCTTCATTGAAAACTGTTGACCGCTTCCCTCTTGAAAGACACTAGCCCATGAATGTTTTATTTTTTTTAATTTGGTGCCTGCTAAAGCTGTTATATGGAATAGGCCTTTGGAGTATGGACGCGGAAATTCTTTAATGGACGACGGCTGAATATTGAATGATGGACTAGACGCTTGGGCAGCAGAAACACACATATTTCAGATTCTGCCAAAAAAGGGAGAAAGGGTAACTTTATAGCAAGTCGCAAGTCTGGTGATCATGGTCATATTTGGTATTGGTGAATATCCAATGACTGTTGTCAGCTTTCTGAATTCTTGGAAATAATCTACTGGTGTAAATAAGGATATCCACGAGATTATTCTGTCGATATTTTATGTGAACTGTTACGATTTTTTTCCCATATTCAGTTTGTACGAAATCATCGCGTGAGACATGATAACCAATTATATATACCTTTCCTCATGTCTGTGTATCATCCAGTTCAGCACCTTCATTTTATTGTCAAATACATATCTGCTGATAGTATTTCCGTTCTAACAATATCAACAACAATTTGGTGAAAAAATCCGCAAAGCGATTTCGTTATTAAAAAAAAGCGCTGCAGCTTTGACCATCAAGATTAAACAGAAAATGCTGACCGAGAAAACAAACGCTGTGGCCTCCAAAGTCCCCTTAAAAGAATCTTGGTTTAAACGTAATTTATTTGTCTCACAAAAAAAAGATTAAAATGCCTTGGCTCTTGGACTAATGAATTTTTCTTCCATCATGTTGTACTTTTAGAGATTCAACAAGATATTGCATTTACGTCATTCTTTTCGATCGATAACAAAGCTTACTGCTTCTTCCATAAGTTTTCCAACAAGATGCCAACAGAAATCTCTACATTGCAGATGAGCTTTTTTTACCCCTCGGGCAATTTTGCCCTGAAGGTAGTTTCATCGCCGGCGTTGTCTGTCCGTCCGTTCGTCTTCCTGGGCATCCGTCCGTCCGTCGGAGCGGACGTCGTAGCGTCTGCCCGTCCGTCTTTCTTGTGAACGCGATATCTCAAGAAGGAATATACCCAGGCATTTTATAGTCATACTGCATATATGCAACTGGTAATGGGTCAGAAGCCTATTGAAAATGACCGACCGTGACCTATTTTATCAAGGCCAAAGAGCTAGTGTCTCCAAATTCATATAACGTGTGCAATTGACGATTGAATAGATCTAGTTGATCCAGTTGACTGACCTTGCCCTCGTTTTTCAAGGTCAAATACTATTTATTATGCTACAGCATGAAGAAGTACAGCTAGGCTTTCCAAATTGATACTATATATACATCTGACGATAGTTCAGAATTTTATCGAAGATGTCTGACCTTGGCCTATTTTGTCCAGGTAATATTCTATTTAGTACAATATTTCACGAAGGATTATATATACAATGTCCATATTTATACCACATATACAACTGATGAGGGACCTGAAGTCTGTTGAATATGAATGACGTTGACCTATTCTTAAAGACCAAATTCTGTACGTTATGTCTAAGATGTCTGAATTCATGTTCCAAATGCAATTAAGTGAGAAAAATGCTGCACAAAGATGTAATAAGCCTCAAAATATAGACTGTCGTCAAGTTTTCTTAAACTCCAAGTGACATATGTTACAACAGGTACAGAATGAAGTATATTTGACCACATCAATCTCAACTTATGTCTAGCGTTCACGAGAAAATGGGAGAAAATGATCATGGCATAGCATGCCGTTTATTATTATTTTTTTTTCGAAGATCACGGTTGGGCGCACAGTTTGGCTTGGTTGTCAACATTGTAACGTTACAATTGGATGTAAGACAGAAAACAATATATATTAGTTTTGATATAGCTAATATTCTATGACCAGTGTTTTTCCTAGAAGTGTCAGCTATTTACGCTTTCTCCAGTAAATTGTATCTTTTCGCTATTAATAGATTCCATATCACATAACTGTACACGTTGGATCTAGCCTACGTTAATTTTTAATCCCGAAAACTTTTAGAGCGTTTGTAAATAAATATTGAATGTTCAGCTGATATTATATTGGACAGAGATCAGCATATGCAGGGATATTTTCGCTTATTTATCATTTTTCTCGATCCCTTCAAGAAGCACGATTGTTCTATTACTGCACGGAATAAATATAGAAACAGAGGACATCCCTGTCGGACGCCGCTATTGACGGGAAAATATTCTGATGAAAGTCATTATTCATCACACACCTGGATGTACTTTTCCGCGGTGTCTGCATCCATTTGATCAACCATCACCAAACTCGAACAGCTTTTGCCCATTAGTTTGTCAAAACTTTTTAAATACAAGGAAAATCACAGCGCCATGATCATTAATAAGTTCGTCAAAGGTCAAAGTAAGCAAAAGTAAGCCCGATAACCATAGAATAACCATATTTTCCATGAATTCGGTTTGATCACTATATACTCGAGCACACGATACATTTTCATGTTTGGTATCGGTTCTCCTTCTCAACGGTAATATATAATGGGTGACTTGCATATTACCAAATATACCATTAGATTCTGTGACTGCCACTTCCTGTTTGTCAGTTTTTGCCCATTTAACCAATCAACTGATAGAACTAAGGCTTCCGTCCAATCTTCTGGTTCTACTGTGCAAGCCTCCCATTGTACATGTTCTTGTCCGATAGGATCGCCATTACTTCACCGCGTTCATGGTAAGTGCGGGACGAAATCTAAGATGTCTGGAGGCCTTTATACATATACTGTTTAGCATAAATGAACTGTCTGCCGGTCTCGAGGTGCACGAACTGGATTCCGCGTTGTTGACCAGCCACGTGATGCATGCTATATTCTGTGCAAAATTCTAGAGCTGATAAACTTCCGAAAACATGTCGGAAAACACAGTTCGAATTTCACTTTCAAATGCTCATGATGCCATCTTAATCGGCGAAAATCAGCATCTGGCAATCAGCAGACAACCGTCTGTCATCCGTAAGGAATTCCGGAGTCCGTATCCCAAACATACAAGCACCCAGACAAGAAACAACAACTGGTAGAAAGATAACGTATCACTGCTTAATGGATTTCAGATTGATTCATATGTCATTCTCGTAAATCAGATTTTTAGTCACGAGTATATTGCCCGGTTATGTTGTTGTCCCAAGACTGGTTCAGAGTTTCAGAAGCTGTCGTTATTTGTATGAAACAGAAGCCCGTGGCCGATGCCGATGTTATCATATCTGACACCGTGTTACTCAATGAGATCACACCCCGGTTACGGACGATCACTATAACATCGACTGGTCAGCTGGTATGGGACCCGTCTGGAGACTATCACCTGACCGTCAGTAGTATCAGTATCGAAGGAAGACTGGATATTGGTAGTGAAAACTGTAAATTCGACGCTAAAGCTCACATTACTCTGACAGGTAAGTCCGTCTATTGGGGGCGGTTGTGGAACTCCCATTCTGTGATTAGCTTTGTGTGCATGACAAGCTTTTGTTATAGCTTTTACTGATTCAGTCCGCGTGAGCTTTTTTCTATTATCGTTAGTTATTTACTTACACATGTCCAGGTAAGAATTATTATCTCCTTATCTTTCGTTCGCTGTCTTTTCAATAAACGTCACGTTGTGACCATTATCGACACATCTATCTCTGTCTTTCCTCTCTTTTAGTTTGCTCGATTCTATACCATACTCTCTCACATTGATCTGATACGTAAACGTGTGTTCTCGTTTCCCCTACTCCTTTTGTTTATTTAAAAAAATTGGAGTAGGCGAAACGAGAATAGGATAGGTGTGAAAATCGTGAACAATACGGGATTAACAGCAGGTAAAGTCGGGTTTACCAGCGGGTAAAGTCGGGATTAACACGCTGGATATTAAGGGACTAATAAATTCAGTTTTCTTTTTTTTAAGAAAGATGGATATTTATTGGATATTTATATACAGGCAATAATGATGAAAACATATACAGTTGGATATATACAAGCAATAATGATAAAAACAAAACAGAATAATATACAAGCAATAATGATAAAAACAATGCAGAACAATATATTACATGCACAATATATTACGAATTTATATTTAGTCCATGAAACGGGTGCATTCAGGTGTTAGAGGAGATTCGGCGATCGCATTTACCCAAACATCTTCTACATCTGCCAGTGGCACAAGAGGAAGAACCGCTGCCCTCTGAATCAGTGTTCTCACTTCTGGGTCTGTCTTCGAGCGTTTTTCCAAATACACTGTGTGAAATGAAAGAAGCATCCGGTTCAGTCTGGCTCTCGATAGGACAACGGAAATGGCATTGTGGAATGCCTTCTCGAAGTCGGCTTGTACCTTCTCAGGAGAAAACTGCATATCGAGGTTCTGGGCCGCATCTTTAATCAGTCTGTAAATGTAAAAGAAAACATGATTTTAGTTATACGAACTAGGAAACGTTAAAAGATATGTGAGATGTTTCAGATAATACAGCAGTTTGTTTATCAGAATACTTTCGAATAAATTTTAATTACCTGAGCAGTCTCTCGTATGTCGGCTGTCTTCTGTTTGGCAACAAGGCATACACGAACGGGTACATTCTGCCATCGGCCGACAAAATGACTACCCTTATTACATATCGAGGTTATATAGCCTTGTGAACAGGCCTTTGGATATATAGAGTGGGTGAACACCAGATTAATTAATTTGTTTAACCCTACCTGGCCTGGGAGTCCGACCAAACTTTCTGCGCTATCTCCGGAACGACAAAAAATGGAGAGCTGAAACTCCGTGACTTTATAGTTTATCATATATTGAGGTCATTTTGAGCCTATATGCATAACCCCCAGAGCAGAGGATCATGAGAAAATTCAAGACGGCGTCCATGCGTGGTCCCAGAAAAGTGATATTTTTGTCATATTTCTTCAAAATTTCTGCTTTTCCGCGATGAAAAGCGGCAAAACTATTTTATTTTTCACATCACATTAATATTTACTAATTTATCGTGCAGTTTTTGAGGAGAAATTGCATAAATAAAAAAATCGGAAAATCTGGTAAGAATATCGATATATCAATACTGGAAGTTATCCTATATTATACATCGATGCTTTTGACTTGCGAGCAATCAATTTCCCCGCCATGTACCCAATTCACAATTTTGAGAATCGGATTAAATTAACACGTACGTTTGGGCATAGACGTGACGGACCCAATATTTTGGGTCAGATTCCGTTTTCACCCAATCATGTTGGGTACGTCAGAACTATACCCAGTCCGTCTGATAGTGAATTGCGGCCAACATACTGAGCACAAATAGGTATAATATTTTTGAATAATATTAGCAATTGTGGCTAAATCTTTTGAGATGAAGTCCTGTCTGGTAACAGTTGTGAAAATGGAAATGTTCTGCGAATAATTGAGTATTTAATTTATACAACTCATGGATTACGGAGGGAATAATTCTGAGAGGAATTCACTAATTGCATGTTGGGAAAAATTTGGAAATTTCGTCTGAAACATATTGTAAACTTGTGCGAAGGTGATAGAGGCACGGCGCCCAAGTTTACGGAGGATGACGACCAGAAAGGCATCATCCTTATGCCCGGAGGAACACTGGAGATCCACGGGAAACAGAAGCTCTCCTGGACCAAGCTCACATCCACCCTCCCTAAGATGTCAAACACTGACGCTATCGTCTTTGATAACCTGGTAAGTCATACACATAATATATATATTTGACTACGGCCGGAGAAAGATACCAATTAATTAGCAATATTTCACTTCCGTCCTACCAGTAATCCTAGTCCTTCCAGTATGATCTCACACTTACATTTGTGATCATCCGCGAGAAGCATCACGGAAAAAAGTCGAAATGGCGGTCAAATTAGAGCATCTGAAACTAACGCTGCTGATATATTTCAGCTAAATTAGGATACTTTAATCGCATCAGTACACATTTTTCCATTCGAGATTTTTATCATTTCAGACTGGTTCTATGACTAGCCATCTAATATTATAGGTAAAATATTATTGGTTTGTGTATCTTTTGCCAAACCAGATCAGTTGTCCAGTCAGAAAATTTTACCTCGACCTCTATACGGCTGAGAATACATCTTCCTGCGAAACACCGATATGGTTGGTCAATTTGAAATTGCAGTCAAAAGCGCCACCTAATGGGATTCCAATATGTTTGCCTCAAGGATCAGTTCCTGCTATTCCATCACTCTCATTGTATCATATCTCACACCATATATTTCTTTATTATCTCACAAGCAAAATTGTATTCAATATCGGGAAAGTGATTGGTTAAAACCCATACACTCCGAGCTACTCGCGTATATAAAAAAGCTTACGTGCGATTGGAGGCAACGCGCTCGCTTCGAGAAGTTCAGCTGACCATATCCCAATATTTATGGAATAACTTCGACCACTTGTCAAAAATTAATGGAATAAAGCCATAGTACATCATTTTCACTGACGTGTTCGACATATAACTCACCAAAAGGTGTCATTTGTTCCGAAAATAAAAGTTGGTTTCCAACGAATCACATCGAACTGGATTGATGTTGCTTGTTGTGGCGCGTTCTTCGCAGTGCAGTAGCAAAATGCGGACAGTTTCGTATAAAGTGAACTGACCTGCTGACTTTGTCCGTTGTACCATTATTTCTAAATGATAAACCTTTTTCAATATTTTTGCTATAAGATAACAAGGCTTAAAATCGCTATTCAGGCGACCCTTCCTGAAACTCATACACCCTTCGGCTGACGCCTCAGTGTGTATGAGTTTCAGAGAGGGTCGTAACTTTCCATCCACTCGCGGGGGGGACCTGACTAACAAATAATATCTAATATCTACAATGAGGTACAAATGATACAGAAATCAATACTGTCCTTGCATAGGGCGAACATTTTGAACAGTCATTACTGGTAATTCTGCAAGAAAAGACAGTATCAACACGTGTAACACGTTCAAAACTTTCGTTGGATTCCAATAACATATGTGTGTGTGCTCTACAGGTATACCAGGCGACAGTGGACGATAGCTTATTCTACTAGGGTCTATATGTGTATGTGTTCAACAGGTATATCAGACGACGGTGGACGATAACTTACTCTACCAGAGTATATATACATGTATGTATGTGTTCTGCAGGTGTACCAAACCACAGTGGACGATAGCTTACTGTACCAGGGTCTATATGTCTATGTGTTCGAACCCGCCTCTGGTGATATGGTGGATTTCAAAACCTTTAAAACGATGACGACTGGCAATAAATTGAAGGTTTCTGTCCCAGAGGATTTCAAGAATTTTATTGAGTGTAAGATACAACCGCAGATTATTACATTGATAAAGAAGAAAAGTTATTTGGTTAACCCTACCTGGCCTGGGGGGTCACTTTTTGCCGCTCCCGCCATGTTGGGTTTTTGCTCCTATCTCCGAAACGGCAAAAAATTGAGAGCTGCAACCCCGTGACTTTTTATCATATTAGGGTCATTTTGAGCCTATTTGCATGACCCTCAAGCAGAGGATAATGGGTAAGTTCAAAATGGCGACCATGTGGGGCACCAGAGAAGTGATGTTTTCGTCATATTTCTTCATTTTTTGCTTTTCTGCATGAAAATGTGGGTAAAACATATATTATTTCATATCAGATTATTATTTACTAATTTATCGTGCAGTTTTTGTTCGAGGAAAAAAAAATCGTAGATTCTGACCGAAAAATCGTCAAAAATCGCACTTTTTGAAAATGACGTCACAGTGACGTCATCATGGCGCCATCTTGGATTTTTTGTTTTACATATTCTTGTAGGGCTTGATCCAAATATATAGTGTGGTAAGTTTCAGCCCTCTAGCCCTTGCGATAGCGAAAATATATAGTGGGGGCACTTTCCGGCCCCCCCTCCCCAGGTTGCGGTGCACTCCAAATCGCCCAGGCCATATAGGGTTAATATCATGACCAACTTGCGTATATTCTAGATTCAACAATCAAGAGTGAGTGAGTGAGTGAGTGAGTGAATAGGGTTTAACGTCGCTTTCAACATTTTTTCAGCTATATCACGACGGGGAAGGGAAGGGAGGGGAGGGGGAGGGACAGGGGCACCTACTTGTAACAGAGCAGATCTAATGCTGCCATTTTATAGTGCTGTCCCACTGAAATATCATGCCGTAGGCAGACATGACACCCCACTCAGTCACATTATACTGACACCGAGCGAACCAGTCCTTGTTCTATCCTCTTAATGCTGAGCGTAAGCGAGGGAGCAACAAGTTCCATTTTTCAAGTCTTAGGTATGACCCGACCTGGGATCGAACCCAGTACCTACCGCTTACGAGGCCGACGCTTTAACCATTAGACCACCGCAGTGCGGTTCAATAATCAAAGTCTCTTTATCTTTAACTGATGTAACTATTGATATACTCATTTCTGATCTAACTATTAATATACTCATTTCCCATACTCAATATGGCCACCAAAAGTCACATAGGGTGAGGCAATATACACAGTGTAACTGTTACAGCACCTAATTAATGATGACTGCAGATTGGAAGCCGAACATGCATTTTGGCATTCTGGAATTGAACTAATTTAATGGTAGAATGCAATACACGATATATTTATTTTCGATATGTTCCAGAACAATTCACATATTAGCTCAAAAGCTACTGTATGGAGCTAAGACATATTTGATCATAGAAATGTTTTTATTGAGCTCGAAATCACATTGTAAAATGCGGTGGAAACGAGTTTATCCCTGAAGTTTTGGAATTGAAAAAACACAGGGCGTGCTGTTGCAGTACTGTTTGTATTTTTTTTAGCTATTGCTGTTGGCAAAATCGTGATGGTTGCATCTCAAAAGAAACTATTTAGCGGGGTATTGGTCAAAGATCCCGTGTATGAAGCCGTGGAGACATTGCTATTTGGAGAAGTGAATGGTCAGTCGGTTCTTCGTAACGCTGCAGCTGACTCTGGTGATTCTTACGCCCTGTTTGCCATAAAAGGTAAGTATACACGCGTTCACGACGCTACTGTATTTACGTTTTAATAAAATAACAAAGTTGTTAGGTGTCATAATAAAGATAACCTTTTCCTAACGATTCTTGTATTATAGACATTAATTAATTTTCAATATGATCTTATACCGTGTTCCTGCTATCCTGTTGTCTGATATTGAATGCTATATTTTTTTCTTTACTGGGTTCAATTCATATCGATGAGTCAGTCATACCTTTGCTTATGATATCTTGACATTCAGTATTTGATCTACAGGTTTTTGTTCCTTTCAGTGTAGTGCATATGTTGAAGAAGATTATTCGTGTACATGTATATGTTTCTTATTATGAAGTTATGTCTTATGTAAATGTTTGGATTACCAGGGGACGTCTCCAAATCTCAAGAAACCCTCGCTGCTACTGATGTAACGTTAACGGGTCAGTCAGCCAAACTGAATTACCTCGACTGGGAGAATGGTTACAAGTACACGGTTGAGGGGTATTTTCATAACGAATTAGGCTGGAAGAGCGGGGCATTTTTCACTGTCATCACTTTACTCGGAGCATTTCCTATTCTGGACGTGATCGATGACACGAGTTCCTGGCGCCCAGGTAAGGGATCTTAATATAAGGTGACTAGGTAAGGGATCTTGATATAAGGTGACCAGGTAAGGCATCTTGATATAAGGTGACCATGTAACGGATCTTGATATAAGGTGACCAGTTAAGGCGTCTTGCTGTAAGGTGCCCAGGCAAGGAATCTTGATATAAGGCGACCAGGTAAGGGATCTTCATATAAGGAGACCAGGTTGTGTATCTTGATATAAGGTGACCATGTAAGGGATCTTGATATAAGGTGACCAGGTAAGGGATCTTGATATAAGGTGCCCAGGTAAGGGATCTTGATATAAGGCGACCAGGTAAGGGATCTTGATATAAGGTGATTAGGTAAGGGGTATTCATATAAGATGACCAGCTAAGGGATCTTGATAAAAGGTGACCAGGTAAGGCATCTTGATATAAGGTGACCATGTAAAGGATCTGATATAATGTGACCGGGTAAGGCATCTTGATATCAGGTGACCAGGTAAGGGATATTGATATAAGGTGATCAGGTAAGGCATCTTGATATAAAGTGACCAGGTAAAGCATCTTGATATAAGGTGACCAGGTAAGGCATCGTGATATAAGGCGACCAGGTATGGGATCTTGATATAAGGTGACCAGATAAGAGATCTTGATATAAGGTGATCAGGTAAGGCATCTTGATATAAGGTGACCATGTAAGGGATTTTGGTATAAGGTGACAATGTAAGAGATCTTGATATAAGGTGATTAGGTTAGGCATCTTGATATAAGGTGACCATGTAAGGGATTTTGATATAAGGTGACAATGTAAGAGATCTTGATATAAGGTGACAATGTAAGAGATCTTGATATAAGGTGATCAGGTAAGGCATCTTGATATAAGGTGACCATGTAAGGGATTTTGATATAAGGTGACCAGGTTAGGCATCTTGCATGACATAAGATGACCATATGAGGGATCTTGATATAAGGTGATCAGGTAAGGCATCTTGATATAAGGTGACCATGTAAGAGATTTTGATATAAGGTGACAATGTAAGAGATCTTGATATAAGGTGACCAGGTTAGGCATCTTGCATGACATAGGGTGACCATATGAGGGATCTTGATGTAAGGTTACAGGCGTCTAGTCCGTCATCCATAATTCAGCCGTCGTCCATGCGTACAACAGTTTTCAATGATGTCGGCAAGACATCATGATGTTCCAAAAATATCAAGTCCGTATCGCTGACCAGGTAAGGCATCGCGATATAAGGTGACCAGGTAAGGGATATTGATATAAGGAGACCATGTAAAACATTTTGCTATAAGGTAACCAGGTAAGGCATCTTCATATAAGGTGACCAGGTGAGGGATATTGATATACGGTGACCAGGTAAGGCATCGCGATATAAGGTGACCAGGTGAGGGATATTGATATAAGGTGACCAGGTAAGGCATCGTGTTATAAGGTGACCAGGTGAGGGATATTGATATAAGGTGACCAGGTAAGGCATCGCGATATAAGGTGACCAGGTAAGGCATCTTGATATAAGGTGACCAGGTAAGGGATATTGATATAAGGTGACCATGTAAGACATTTTGATATAAGGTGACCAGGTAAGGCATCGCGATATAAGGTGACCAGGTAAGGGATATTGATATAAGGTGACCATGTAAGACATTTTGATATAAGGTGACCAGGTAAGGCATCGTGATATAAGGTGACCAGGTAAGGGATATTGATATAAGGTGACCATGTAAGACATTTTGATATAAGGTGACCAGGTAAGGCATCTTGATATAAGGTGACCAGGTAAGGGATATTGATATAAGGTGACCATGTAAGACATTTTGATATAGGGTGACCAGGTAAGGCATCTTCATATAAGGTGACCAGATGAAGCATCGTGATATACAGTGACCAGGTAAGGCATCTTGATATGTGCGTCCATCCGCTGGTTATCCAACAGCACATCATTGTCTTGCAGTCGATATGGTGGGATTTTCAGCCCCGATAGCATTTTGATATAAGGTGACCATGTAAGGGATCTGATATAATGTGACCGAGTAAGGCATCTTGATATAAGGTGACCAGGTAAGGGATATTGATATAAGGTGACCAGGTAAGGCACCTTGATATAAGGTGACCATGTAAGTCATCTTGATATAAGATGACCAGGTAAGGGATCGTGTTATAAGGTGACCAGGTAAGGCATCTTGATATAAGGCGATCAGGTAAGGCATCTTGATATAAGGTGATCATGTAAGGGATCTTGATATAAGGTGACCAGATAAGGGATCTTGATATAAGGTGACCATGTAAGAGATCTTGATATAAGGTGACCATGTAAGGGATCTTGATATAATGTGACCAGGTTAGGCATCTTGATATAAGGTGACCATGTAAGAGATCTTGATATAAGGTGACCAGGTAAAGGATCTCGATAAAAGGTGACCATGTTAGAGATCTTGATATAAGGTGACCAGGTAAGGGATCTTGATATAAGATGACCAGGTAAGGGATCTCGATATAAGGTGACCATGTTAGAGATCTTGATATAAGGTGACCAGGTAAGGATCTTGATATAAGGTGACCATGTTAGAGATCTTGATAAAAGCTGACCAGGTAAGGGATCTTGATATAAGATGACCAGGTAAGGGATCTTGATATAAGGTGACCATGTTAGAGATCTTGATACAAGGTGACCAGGTAAGGGATCTTGATATAAGATGACCAGGTTAGGGATCTTGATATAAGGTGACCATCTTAGTGATCTTGATACAAGGTGACCAGGTAAGGGATCTTGATATAAGATGACCAGGTTAGGGATCTTGATATAAGGTGACCATGTAAGGGATCTTGATATAAGGTGACCATGTTAGGGATCTTGATATAAGGTTACCATGTTAGAGATCTTGATATAAGATGACCAGGTAAGGGATCTTGATATAAGGTGACCAGATAAGGGATCTTGATATAAGGTGACCATGTAAGGGATCTTGATATAAGGTGATCAGGTAAGGGATCTTGATATAAGGTGACCAGATAAGGGATCTTGATATAAGGTGACCATGTAAGGGATCTTGATATAAGGTGACCAGGTAAGGGATCTTGATACAAGGTGACCAGGTAAGGCATCTTGATATAAGGTGACCATATAAGGCATCTTGATATAAGATGACCAGGTAAGGGATCGTGATATAAGGTGACCAGGTAAGGCATCTTGATATAAGGCGATAAGGTAAGGCATCTTGATATTAGGTGATCATGTAAGGGATCTTGATATAAGGTGACCAGATAAGGGATCTTGATATAAGGTGACCATGTAAGAGATCTTGATATAAGGTGACCATGTAAGGGATCTTGATATAATGTCACCAGGTTAGGCATCTTGATGTAAGGTGACCAGATAAGGGATCTTGATATAAGATGACCAGGTTAGGGATCTTGATATAAGGTGACCATGTAAGAGATCTTGATATAAGGTGACCAGATAAGGGATCTTGATATAAGATGACCAGGTTAGGGATCTTGATGTAAGGTGACCATGTAAGAGATCTTGATACAAGGTGACCAGGTAAGGGATCTTGATATAAGATGACCAGGTTAGGGATCTTGATATAAGATGACCATGTAAGGGATCTTGATATAAGGTGACCATGTAAGAGATCTTGATATAAGGTGACCATGTAAGAGATCTTGATATAAGCTGACCAGGTTAGGGATCTTGATGTAAGGTGACCATGTAAGAGATCTTGATATAAGCTGACCAGGTTAGGGATCTTGATGTAAGGTGACCATGTAAGAGATCTTGATACAAGGTGACCAGGTAAGGGATCTTGATATAAGATGACCAGGTTAGGGATCTTGATATAAGATGACCATGTCAGGGATCTTGATATAAGATGACCATGCAAGGGATCCTGATATAAGGTGACCATGTAAGAGATCTTGATATAATCTGACCAGGTTAGGGATCTTGATATAAGATGACCAGGTTAAGGATCTTGATATAAGGTGACCATGTAAGAGATCTTGATATAAGCTGACCAGGATAGGGATCTTGATGTAAGGTGACCATGTAAGAGATCTTGATACTAGGTGACCATGTAAGGGATCTTGATATAAGATGACCAGGTTAGGGATCTTGATATAAGATGACCATGTAAGGGATCTTGATATAAGGTGACCATGTAAGAGATCTTGATATAACATGACCAGATAAGGGATCTTGATAGAAGATGACCAGGTTAGGGATCTTGATGTAAGGTGACCATGTAAGGGATCTTGATATAAGGTGACCATGTAAGAGATCTTGATATAAGCTGACCAGGTTAGGGATCTTGATATAAGATGACCAGGTTAGGGATCTTGATATAAGATGACCATGTAAGGGATCTTGATATAAGGTGACCATGCAAGAGATCTTGATATAAGGTGACCAGATAAGGGATCTTGATATAAGATGACCAGGTTAGGGATCTTGATGTAAGGTGACCATGTAAAGGATCTTGATATAAGGTGACCAGGTTAGGCATCTTGATATAAGGTGACCATGTAAGAGATCTTGATATAAGGTGACCAGGTAAAGGATCTTGATATAAGATTACCATGTAAGGGATCTTGATATAATGTGACCAGGTTAGGCATCTTGATATAAGGTGACCATGTAAGAGATTTGATATAAGATGACCAGATAAGGGATCTTGATATAAGATGACCAGGTTAGGAATCTTGATGTAAGGTGATCATGTAAGAGATCTTGATATAAGGTGACCAGATAAGGGATCTTGATATAAGATGACCAGGTTAGGGATCTTGATGTAAGGTGACCATGTAAGGGATCTTTATATAATGTGACCAGGTTAGGCATCTTGATATAAGGTGATCATGTAAGAGATCTTGATATAAGGTGACCAGGTAAAGGATCTCGATAAAAGGTGACCATGTTAGAGATCTTGATATAAGGTGAGCAGATAAGGGATCTTGATATAAGATGACCAGGTTAGGGATCTTGATGTAAGGTGACCATGTAAGGGATCTTGATATAAGGTGACCAGATAAGGGATCTTGATATATGGTGACCAGATAAGGGATCTTGATGTAAGGTGACCAGATAAGAGATCTTGATATAAGGTTACCATGTAAGGGATCTTGATATAATGTGACCAGGTTAGGCATCTTGATATAAGGTGACCATGTAAGAGATCTTGATACAAGGTGACCAGGTAAGGGATCTTGATATAAGATGGCCAGGTTAGGGATCTTGATATAAGGTGACCATCTTAGAGATCTTGATACAAGGTGACCAGGTAAGGGATCTTGATATAAGATGACCAGGTTAGGGATCTTGATATAAGGTGACCATGTAAGGGATCTTGATATAAGGTGACCATGTTAGGGATCTTGATATAAGATGACCAGGTAAGGATCTTGATATAAGGTGACCAGATAAGGGATCTTGATATAAGGTGACCATGTAAGGGATCTTGATATAAGGTGATCACGTAAGGGATCTTGATATAAGGTGACCAGATAAGGGATCTTGATATAAGGTGACCATGTAAGGGATCTTGATATAAGGTGACCAGGTAAGGGATCTTGATACAAGGTGACCAGGTAAGGCATCTTGATATAAGGTGACCATGTAAGGCATCTTGATATAAGATGATCAGGTAAGGGATCGTGATATAAGGTGACCAGGTAAGGCATCTTGACATAAGGCGATCAGGTAAGGCATCTTGATATTAGGTGATCATGTAAGGGATCTTGATATAAGGTGACCAGATAAGGGATCTTGATATAAGGTGACCATGTAAGAGATCTTGATATAAGGTGACCATGTAAGGGATCTTGATATAATGTGACCAGGTTAGGCATCTTGATGTAAGGTGACCAGATAAGGGATCTTGATATAAGATGACCAGGTTAGGGATCTTGATATAAGATGACCATGTAAGAGATCTTGATATAAGGTGACCAGATAAGGGATCTTGATATAAGATGACCAGGTTAGGGATCTTGATGTAAGGTGACCATGTAAGAGATCTTGATACAAGGTGACCAGGTAAGGGATCTTGATATAAGATGACCAGGTTAGGGATCTTGATATAAGATGACCATGTAAGGGATCTTGATATAAGGTGACCATGTAAGAGATCTTGATATAAGGTGACCATGTAAGAGATCTTGATATAAGCTGACCAGGTTAGGGATCTTGATGTAAGGTGACCATGTAAGAGATCTTGATATAAGCTGACCAGGTTAGGGATCTTGATGTAAGGTGACCATGTAAGAGATCTTGATACAAGGTGACCAGGTAAGGGATCTTGATATAAGATGACCAGGTTAGGGATCCTGATATAAGATGACCATGTAAGGGATTTTGATATAAGATGACCATGTAAGGGATCTTGATATAAGGTGACCATGTAAGAGATCTTGATATAAGCTGACCAGGTTAGGGATCTTGATATAAGATGACCAGGTTAGGGATCTTGATATAAGGTGACCATGTAAGAGATCTTGATATAAGCTGACCAGGTTAGGGATCTTGATGTAAGGTGACCATGTAAGAGATCTTGATACAAGGTGACCATGTAAGGGATCTTGATATAAGATGACCAGGTTAGGGATCTTGATATAAGATGACCATGTAAGGGATCTTGATATAAGGTGACCATGTAAGAGATCTTGATATAAGATGACCAGATAAGGGATGTTGATAGAAGATGACCAGGTTAGGGATCTTGATGTAAGGTGACCATGTAAGGGATCTTGATATAAGGTGACCATGTAAGAGATCTTGATATAAGCTGACCAGGTTAGGGATCTTGACATAAGATGACCAGGTTAGGGATCTTGATATAAGATGACCATGTAAGGGATCTTGATATAAGGTGACCATATAAGAGATCTTGATATAAGGTGACCAGATAAGGGATCTTGATATAAGATGACCAGGTTAGGGATCTTGATGTAAGGTGACCATGTAAAGGATCTTGATATAAGGTGACCAGGTTAGGCATCTTGATATAAGGTGACCATGTAAGAGATCTTGATATAAGGTGACCAGGTAAAGGATCTTGATATAAGATTACCATGTAAGGGATCTTGATATAATGTGACCAGGTTAGGCATCTTGATATAAGGTGGCCATGTAAGAGATCTTGATATAAGATGACCAGATAAGGGATCTTGATGTAAGGTGACAATGTAAGAGATCTTGATATAAGGTGACCAGATAAGGGATCTTGATATAAGATGACCAGGTTAGGGATCTTGATGTAAGGTGACCATGTAAGGGATCTTGATATAATGTGACCAGGTTAGGCATCTTGATATAAGGTGACCATGTAAGAGATCTTGATATAAGGTGACCAGGTAAAGGATCTCGATAAAAGGTGACCATGTTAGAGATCTTGATATAAGGTGACCAGATAAGGGATCTTGATATAAGATGACCAGGTTAGGGATCTTGATGTAAGGTGACCATGTAAGGGATCTTGATATAAGGTGACCAGATAAGGGATCTTGATATAAGGTGACCAGATAAGGGATCTTGATGTAAGGTGACCAGATAAGAGATCTTGATATAAGGTGACCATGTAAGGGATCTTGATATAATGTGACCAGGTTAGGCATCTTGATATAAGGTGACCATGTAAGAGATCTTGATATAAGGTGACCAGGTAAAGGATCTCGATAAAAGGTTACCATGTTATAGATCTTGATATAAGGTGACTAGATAAGGGATCTTGATATAAGATGACCAGGTTAGGGATCTTGATGTAAGGTGACCATGTAAGGGATCTTGATATAAGATGACCATGTAAGGGATCTTGATATAAGATGACCAGGTTAGGCATCTTGATATAAGGTGACCATGTAAGGGATCTTGATATAAGATGACCATGTAAGGGATTTTGATATAAGGTGACAATGTAAGAGATCTTGATATAAGGGGACCATGTAAGGGATCTTGATATAAGATGACCAGGTTAGGCATCTTGATATAACGTGACCATGTAAGGGATCTTGATATAAGATGACCATGTAAGGGATTTTGATATAAGGTGACAATGTAAGAGATCTTGATATACGGTGACCAGGTTAGGCATCTTGCATGATATAGGGTGACCATATGAGGGATATTGATGTAAGGTTACAAGCGTCTAGTCTGTCATCCATAATTCAGCCGTCGTTCCTTAGAGAATATCCGCGTCCGTAATCCAAAGACCTACATGTATTCCATATTCCATATAGCAGTATTAGCACCAAATTCAAAACGACAGTCATAGTATACATAAACATAGGCTTGCTTCCTGCAAGAGAGAAGCGGTCAACAGTTTTCAATGATGCCGGTCAGACATCATGATCGCTGACCGGGTGAGGCATCGCGATATAAGGCGATCAGGTAAGGGATATTGATATAAGGTGACCATGTAAGACATTTTGATATAAGGTGACCAGGTAAGGCATCTTGATATAAGGTGACCAGGTAAGGGATATTGATATAAGGTGACCATGTAAGACATTTTGATATAGGGTGACCAGGTAAGGCATCTTCATATAAGGTGACCAGATGAAGCATCGTGATATACAGTGACCAGGTAAGGCATCTTGATGTGTGCGTCCATCCGCTGGTTATCCAACAGCACATCATTGTCTTGCAGTCGATATGGTGGGATTTTCAGCCCCGATAGCATCTTGATATAAGGTGACCATGTAAGGGATCTGATATAATGTGACCGAGTACTTCATGATCCTCATGGTACTCATATGAACAGTCACAATCAAAGCGTGACTGAGATACATTCTTTTTTAGATGACGACTCTATAACGAATATTATGGATTAAGAATACTGATCAGCGATACGGATTTGATATTTTTGGAACATCATGATGTCTTGCCGGCATCATTGAAAACTGTTGACCGCTACTCTCTTGCAGGAAACAAGCCTATGTTTATGTATACTATGATTGTCTTTTTGAACTTGGTGCTAATACTGTTATGTGGAAAATGGAATAGGTCTTTGGATTATGGACGCGGATATTCTCTAATGGACGACGGCTGGATTATGAATGACGGACTAGACGCTTGTAATCTTGATATAAGGTGATCATGTAAGGGATCTTCATATAAGGTGACCAGATAAGGGATCTTGATATAAGGTGACCATGTAAGAGATCTCGATATAAGGTGACCATGTAAGGGATCTTGATATAATGTGACCAGGTTAGGCATCTTGATATAAGGTGACCATGTAAGAGATCTTGATATAAGGTGACCAGGTAAAGGATCTCGATATAAGGTGACCATGTTAGAGATCTTGATATAAGGTGACCAGGTAAGGGATCTTGATATAAGATGACCAGGTAAGGGATCTCGATATAAGGTGACCATGTTAGAGATCTTGATATAAGGTGACCAGGTAAGGGATCTTGATATAAGGTGACCATGTTAGAGATCTTGATATAAGCTGACCAGGTAAGGGATCTTGATATAAGATGGCCAGGTAAGGGATCTTGATATAAGGTGACCATGTTAGAGATCTTGATACAAGGTGACCAGGTAAGGGATCTTGATATAAGGTGACCATGTAAGGGATCTTGATATAAGGTGACCATGTAAGGCATCTTGATATAAGATGACCAGGAAAGGAATCGTGATATAAGGTGACCAGGTAAGGCATTTTGATATAAGGCGATCAGGTAAGGCATCTTGATATAAGGTGATCATGTAAGGGATCTTGATATAAGGTGACCAGATAAGGGATCTTGATATATGGTGACCATGTAAGAGATCTTGATATAAGGTGACCATGTAAGGGATCTTGATATAATGTGACCAGGTTAGGCATCTTGATATAAGGTGACCATGTAAGAGATCTTGATATAAGGTGACCAGATAAGGGATCTTGATATAAGATGACCAGGTTAGGGATCTTGATATAAGATGACCATGTAAGGGATCTTGATATAAGGTGACCAGATAAGGGATCTTGATATAAGGTGACCAGATACGGGATCTTGATATAAGGTGACCATGTAAGAGATCTTGATATAAGATGACCAGGTTAGGGATCTTGATGTAAGGTGACCAGATAATGGATCTTGATATAAGGTGACCATGTAAGAGATCTTGATATAAGGTGACCATTTAAGAGATCTTGATATAAGGCGACCAGAGAAGGGATCTTGATATAAGATGACCAGGTTAGGGATCTTGATATAAGGTGACCATGTTAGGGATCTTGATATAAGATGACCATGTAAGGGATTTTGATATAAGGTGACAATGTAAGAGATCTTGATATACGGTGACCAGGTTAGGCATCTTGCATGATATAGGGTGACCATATGAGGGATATTGATGTAAGGTTACAAGCGTCTAGTCCGTCATCCAAAATTCAGCCGTCGTTCCTTAGAGAATATCCGCGTCCGTAATCCAAAGACCTATTCCATATTCCATATAACAGTATTAGCACCAAATTCAAAAAGACAGTCATAGTATACATAAACATAGGCTTGCTTTCTGCAAGAGAGAAGCGGTCAACAGTTTTCAATGATGCCGGTCAGACATCATGATCGCTGATCGGTTGAGGCATCGCGATATAAGGCGATCAGGTAAGGGATATTGATATAAAGTGACCATGTAAGATATTTTGATATAAGGTGACCAGGTAAGGGATATTGATATAAGGTGACCATGTAAGACATTTTGATATAGGGTGACCAGGTAAAGCATCTTCATATAAGGTGAGCAGATGAAGTATCGTGATATACAGTGACCAGATAAGGCATCTTGATATGTGCGTCCATCCCCTGGTTATCCAACAGCACATCATTGTCTTGCAGTCGATATGGTGGGATTTTCAGCTCCGATAGCATCTTGATATAAGGTGACCATGTAAGGGATCTGATATAATGTGACCGAGTAAGGCATCTTGATATAAGGTGACCAGGTAAGGCATCTTGATATAAGGTGACCATGTAAGGCATCTTGATATAAGATGACCAGGTAAGGGATCGTGATATAAGGTGACCAGGTAAGGCATCTTGATATAAGGCGATCAGGTAAGGCATCTTGATATAAGGTGATCATGTAAGGGATCTTGATATAAGGTGACCAGATAGGGGATCTTGATATAAGGTGACCATGTAAGGGATCTTGATATAAGGTGACCAGATAAGGGATCTTGATATAAGGTGACCAGATAAGGGATCTTGATATAAGGTGACCATGTAAGAGATCTTGATATAAGGTGACCATGTAAGAGATCTTGATATAAGGTGACCAGATAAGGGATCTTGATATAAGATGACCAGGTTAGGGATCTTGATATAAGGTGACCATGTAAGGGATCTTGATATAAGATGAACATGTAAGGGATTTTGATATAAGTTGACAATGTAAAAGATCTTGATATACGGTGACCAGGTTAGGCATCTTGTATGATATAGGGTGACCATATGAGGGATATTGATTACAAGCGTTACAAGCGTCTAGTCCGTCATCCATAATTCAGCCGTCGTTCATTAGAGAATATCCGCGTCCGTAATCCAAAGACCTATTCCATATTCCATATAACAGTATTAGCACCAAATTCAAAAAGACAGTCATAGTATACATAAACATAGGCTTGCTTCCTGCAAGAGAGAAGCGGTCAACAGTTTTCAATGATGCCGGTCTGACATCATGATCGCTGACCGGGTAAGGCATCGCGATATAAGGTGATCAGGCAAGGGATATTGATGTAAGGTGACCATGTAAGACATTTTGATATAAGGCGATCAGGTAAGGGATATCGATATAAGGTGACCATGTAAGACATTTTGATATAAGGTGACCAAGTTAGGCATCTTCATATAAGGTGACCAGATGAGGCATCGTGATATACGGTGACCAGGTAAGGCATCTTGATATAAGGTGACCATGTAAGACATTTTGATATATGATGACCAGGTAAGGCATCTTCATATAAGGTGACCAGATGAAGCATCGTGATATACGGTGACCAGGTAAGGCATCTTGATATGTGTGTCCATCCGCTGGTTATCCAACAGCACATCATTGTTTTACTGTCGATATGGTGGGATTTTCAGCCCCGATGGAAAAATGAGGACATATATCGGGCACAAAAGCTTCTTCTTGAATTTATGTTTCCAATATATCTGTATGGTATATAGCTTATGCAATAATGATAGTTTATAGAATGTCTGAGGCGAATCATCTTCCTGAACCAGGACGTTGTTTGGGTTCACATGTCAATCTAGTACAGGACAGTTTCCCCATCCAATCCCTCAAATCACATGCACCGTTTTAGGAATAACATTTCCTTAAACTTACAGGTGAACAACCTGGCAACAAGCTCTCTTGCCCTTAAACTGATTCTTATCGTATTTTGGACTTAAATTCACCGTTCTAATGACATTTGATTGACAAACCATAGTCTGAAGGGCCTCCGTAAATTATACCTGATACCTCATGAATTTACAAACAATAAAATCTGGAAGCCGTTAAGAGGCAGAGTAGCTTGTTGCCTGATGTTGGATTTCCTAGTATGTCGTTGTTCATCAATGAATTCCAGACTGCAACAAATAATGAAACATATATGCCAAAGGTCACAATGTGAGCGCATGTGTCGACCTTTTCAACATATTCAGCTCAATCAAATGGAGTTGGCCCACTCAATGTTTGTAAAATAATCATAGACAATATTCGTTATGATATTTCGGAATCATCAATTGCATAACCTGATTTTCCCTGAAAAGGCGTACAGTATATATTCTGCTGTAAAATACCAGCAGCAAAAAGTCGTACAGTGCACATTCTGCTATGAAGACAGTTCGTGATTGAGTCCAAGGTGATTGTGCTGACGAGGCAGGAGTGGGTAATTTCCACATGAGTGTTACAGAAGAACATGATGACCCCATTCTCCAAGATCCGAATCACTGGCGGTGGTTCATGAAGATTCCAGACAAATTCGATTATAATAAATCTATTGAGCATGCTTCTGTGTGCTTACCGAGAGAGGGATATACCAGGAAAGTGAATCAATAAGGAAACTATGGCCGATAATAATATACGAATCAGGGTGGTAATAATAGAATAGTCACATTAGACGATATTTTAGGTTACCAGTATTTATTTGGCTTAAGTTCTGGAGAAGGGATGGCACGGCGTGTTCTGCAAGACCAGTATACCCATCGTACCAAAATGGAGTAAATCCATCTGTCCATCCAAATTGTGGAATGGGGATCAATTAGAACCATCACCATACTTCAGCATCAACCATATATGGTGATGGGCATTACCGTTTGTTGGTGATGACATCACAATTTATTGTTAAGGAGGTCTGAATCTGCAGTCATTGCTACTCACCATTATGTGGCGATGGCCATCGCCATTACTCGATGAGGGGGCTTGGTCTCACCAATAAATGGTGGAAACCTGGAATCTCCACGCATTGTTACTCGCCATTTCTTAGCTGTGACCATAGGCCCCTTCACCAATAAGTGATGATGAACTTATCTCCCCCACCCTTTGCCATCGTCTTTAAATGCTAAGGACGGTGCCTCGGCACCAATTTTGGTGACGATTCATCGCCAATGTTTGACTGTGTATACAATTAGTATGCATTTATGTTTAAGGTGACCGAATATTCCTGACCTCCACCGATTATGACTGGGAGCAAGCTGAGGAGGCGACAGTGATTGAATGTCTGGACTGCTCTCCTACACAAGTCAGGATAGAGTGTAAGTTATTGAATGTCTGGACTGCTCTTCTACACAAGTCAGGATAGAGCGTACGTGATTCATTATCTGGATTGTTCTCCCACACAAGTCCGGACAGAGTGCAAGCAATTGAATGTCTGGAATGTTCTCCCATACAAGTCAGGATAAGGTGTAAGTAATTGAATGTCTGAACTGTTCTCCCACACAAGACAGTAAAGAGTGTAAGTAATTGAATGTCTGAACTGTTCTCCCACACAAGACAGTAAAGAGTGTAAGTGACTGAATGTCTGAACTGTTCTCCCACACAAGACAGTAAAGAGTGTAAGTGACTGAATGTCTGAACTGTTCTCCCACACAAGACAGTAAAGAGTGTAAGTGACTGAATGTCTGAACTGTTCTCCCACACAAGACAGTAAAGAGTGTAAGTGATTGAATGTCTGAACTGTTCTCCCACACAAGACAGTAAAGAGTGTAAGTAATTGAATGTCTGAACTGTTCTCCCACACAAGACAGTAAAGAGTGTAAGTGATTGAATGTCTTGATTGCAGTACCTTGTTTAGATATGTGGTACCGGCGAGCTTAGGTTACTTCTTATATAAGGACAAATGCCGAAGTAAAATACAGAAATTAATCACTTTTGATGGAATCATTGCCCTCATGAAGGATCTTTCTGAGCAGTGATGCTTCACGGCTGTTGCATTGTCGATAGTGGGACTTGCTCCTTCCGTTGCAAAGAGTACCTTAACGAGTACCGCAGAAAAAATATAATATTGTTTTTTTTATTCACTGATATTCACATTCGACTAGTTCAGATATGTCATTGCTTCTCTGTAGTGGAAGCTCAGTACGAACATTGGGGACAGATAACCGACGGTGTTGACATGCGAGGAGAAGTGGCTTTGCTCACCCGAAATATCCTCATAGAGGGAGAGATGCAGGAATCCTGCCCACCAACCAACGGCAATTGTGAAGATTTTCCCTTCGATACCTTTGGAGGACATTTGAAGGTATCCGATCATTCTTCGTAATAGCTTGTTAATGTGATCATTTTCACTGGCAAGCCCTGGCACTACCAATTTAACACCAATTGTGATAAATTATTCCATTGGCGACATGTGAACCATGGCACCTTTCATTAATTATCCACCAGTGGGTATACGTCTACTGGCGGTCATATCTTTCTTCATAACACTTATTGGTTTCTGTGGTTCAAGGATGATCACCTGCTATTTGTATTATACCTGTTATAACCATATATTTTAGGGCCAACCTTGGTTCATCCCGATCATCTAGCGAGTTGATATCCCATCAGTTTACCCAAAGGCAGCAACACCAGAGGATAACATTTTGCAGCTTGAGCCCATCATTGTGTCATTGTGCCCATGATATCTGTACTCGTTTGAAAATGCATGTTACAGATAACCCCTGACTTCGAACAAACCGATTGACTGATACCAACAGACTGAACGTCTTTAGGCAACAAAGAAGTATGTCATCTATTGTTGTTTTAGATACACAGAACTGGATTCACGGATGTCCACATAGAAGGTGCTGAATTCTATCATATGGGACAACAAACTTTAAAAGGTAATCAATTGATGTTATTGATATAAACAATCGTATCAACAGATCAAGTTTCCATCTAAAAGTATCAACTGTATGTGTAATATCTTGAGCACAGCGAGGGAGTGAGAACACGGTAATATACAATGGGTGGAGGGTCTACTTTGGGTCGAAGAATCCAAACTAAACGAACATATTTCGTATCTGGTCACCCTTGTCCTATCTGATTGTCCAGTGGTCTTGTCGAATGTCTAAGATGTATCACAAACCACCTCATCGCAAAATTGTGCGGGGGCATAATCAAATTGTGCGAGGAAATCACCAATGTGTGCAAAGAAATCACCAAATTGTATCAGCAAAGCACTCTTTGTTAAATAACGCTGAAATTTACGTTCCTTTTCAAGGGAGGAGGAATATACCAGAATAATAAATTAAGAGAGTAATGTCAAGTTTTTTGTGGTTCAAAATTTCGCCTAAAATAGCGCCTGTACTGATTATTTGTGCGAAATAAGGACTGAAATACATACACATAATATATGAAAATAAATTTTGTCAACTTAAGGTAATGGGCTGTAAGGCTATATGGGAACAGATATATAAAACACACGATTTAGATGCTTTTCAACCATGCGCAACACGATAGGTGTACTGAATCCAGGAATGACATAAGAAAACGAAAATTAAAGAAATGAAATGAGAAGACCGGAATGTTTCTGCTTCGATCCATCCCCCATCCCCTGTCACATCGTGTCACATCGTGTCACACTTCTCATAGTCCATTGCCCCACCCCCATTCACACCTCTCATAGTCCATTACTCACTCCCTTTCACGCCTCTCATAGTCCATTACTCACCCCCGTCAGGCCTTCCATAGTCCATTACTCACCCCCCCTGTCAAACCTCCCATAGTCCATTACTCACCCCTGTCAGGGCTCCCATAGTTCATTACTCCATCCCAACCACTGCCCCACCTCCCATAGTCCATTACTCCACCCCACCCACTGTCACACCCCCTGACACACCTCCCATTACTATGACTCACACGTTGCGTTGAATTCCAATTTAATTCTACAGGACATTACCCAATCCACTTCCACATGTGTGAGGATGTTAGTGGTTATGCCAATCCGCCCTATGTTCGGGACAACACCATCCACGACTCCTTTGCTCGCTGTATCACTGTTCATGGAACACACGGGCTGACGGTTAGTCTCATTCAATCTCTACTAACGTGCATGTTGTTCAATATCGTAGAATATAATTAACTAAAACTGAACTACATGTATTTATCACGTGCTTATGACAACGACCAAGCTAAAAATGATACTTTCCTCTTGAACCTTGAACTACCGTTATTGATTACCAATATTATACTTTATTCCGATTTTTTAGATAGATTGTCATGATGACATCGATGTACCAATAAGATAATCCATCTGACGCATCTGAACCCAACGTGGCTTTATATTCCATTGAATGCACCACGACAGTCTCACAAAAAATCATAATGTAGCAATTCGATAAGTGACAATTTATAATAGTAAGATAACTCCAGTTCATGGAGAGTAACTCGTTTAGTCGACTAACATCTTAATGTGATCGTCTTTTGCGTTTTTTCAGTATTTTCTTATTACTTATATAGTAGCTTGAGAAGTTGTACTAGCACTCTATCAGTCCAGGATAATGATCAGTGATTTGAAAAGATCGCCATCATATCTTGTTGACAACATTCAAAACTGCTTCTCTCTTGCTGGAAACCATCTTGTGTTATCTTCATTTCACAAACATCTTAAATTGGTTCTAATTACAAGCGTCTAGTCCGTCATTCATAATCCAGCCGTCGTCCATTAGAGAATATCCGCGTCCATAATCCAAAGACCTATTCCATTTCCATATAACAGTATTAGCACCAAATTCAAAAAGACAAAAGTATACATAAACGTAGGCTTGTTTCCTGCAAGAGAGAAGCGGTCAACAATTTTCAATGATGCCGGCAAGACATCATGATGTTCCAAAATATCAAATCCGTATCGCTGATCAGTATTCTTAATCCATAATATTCGTTATAGAGTCGTCATCTAAAAATGATGTACCTCAGTCACGCTTTGATTGTGACTGTTCATATGAGTACCATGAGGATCTTGAAGTACATGGGCTCATACGGCCCCTAGCCCCGGGTTAAGCGGAATTAGAAACATGTTACGAAACGTAGCGCCATAGATCTTGCACGCTACGTTCGTATTTTGCTATCAGCATGCGATATGTATCGCCAAATTTGAGAAACTTTGAGTGGAGGCGCTTGGTGCCGTGTGGTGCCGCTTGGTGCCGGTGCTAGGGGCCGTGTGGTCATATCATCCAAGTTGTCACATGAACAGGTACAATAAAAGCGTACCTGAGATACAACATATATCACGAATCGTTAGATTCTTGGTATGTGCTTTAGAATAGGTTAACCAGAGGACTATTCTGTGAAGTCATGTGACGCAGTCAGTATGTCGGCACCTCTTCCCACTTCCCTTATATGTGTTGTAATTTTTTCCTGTATATTGCGAGATTCTGCTGGTGGACGTTTCGTCCCCGAGGCCCGCCCCCTGTACAGACCTTTTGGTCTTTGATATATGTTGGCATTTGTGGAAAGTTGATGCTGGGTCTACATCGGGCCTTACAGACTAGTCTTTTGTGTTAAATGCCGTCATTTACATCTGACGACGATACAGCTCACCAATCTCCAATGTACGAGTTGTCACAGCGAAGCAGCTCACCAATTACCAGTATACGAGTTGTCAGAGCATTTCCATCATAGCTCTCTAGATTTGTATCTAATACCGCTTATGCCGTTGCTAGGGGCCGTGTGGTCATATCATCGAAGTTGCCACATGAACAGGTACAGTAAAAGCGTACCTGAGATACAACACATATCACGAATCGTTAGATTCTTGGTATGTGCTTTAGAATAGGTTAACCAGAGGAGTATTCTGTGAAGTCATGTGACGCAGTCAGTATGTCGGCACCTCTTCCCACTTCCCTTATATGTGTTGTAATTTTTTCCTGTATACGGCGAGATTCTGCTGGTGGACGTTTCGTCCCCGAGGCCCGCCCCTGTACAGACCTTTGGTCTTTGATATATGTTGGCACGTGTGGGAAGTTGATGCTGGGTCGACATCGGGCATTACAGACTAGTCTTTTGTGTTAAATGCCGTCATTTACATCTGACGACGATACAGCTCACCAATCCTCAATGTACGAGTTGTCACAGCGAAACAGCTCACCAATTACCAGTATACGAGTTGTCAGAGCATTTCATCATAGCTCTCTAGATTTGTATCTAATACCGCTTATGCCGGTGCTAGGGGCCGTGTGGTCATATCATCCAAGTTGCCACATGAACAGGTACAATAAAAGCGTACCTGAGATACAACACATATCACGAATCGTTAGATTCTGGTATATGCTTTAGAATAGGTTAACTAGAAGACTATTCTGTGAAGTCATGTGACGCAGTCAGTATGTCGGCACCTCTTCCCACTTCCCTTATATGTGTTGTAATTTTTCCCTGTATATGGCGAGATTCTGCTGGTGGACGTTTCGTCCCCGAGGCCCGCCCCCTGTACAGACCTTTTGGTCTTTGATATATGTTGGCATTTGTGGGAAGTTGATGCTGGGTCGACATCGGGCCTTACAGACTAGTCTTTTGTGTTAATTGCCGTCATTTACATCTGACGACGATACAGCTCACCAATCTCCAATGTACGAGTTGTCACAGCGAAACAGCTCACCAATTGCCAGTATACGAGTTGTCAGAGCATTTCCATCATTGCTCTCTAGATTTGTATCTAATACCGCTTATGCCGGTGCTAGGGGCCGTGTGGTCATATCATCCAAGTTGCCACATGAACAGGTACAATAAAGCGTACCTGAGATACAACACATATCACGAATCGTTAGATTCTTGGTATGTGCTTTAGAATAGGTTAACCACAGGACTATTCTGTGAAGTCATGTGACGCAGTCAGTATGTCGGCACCTCTTCCCACTTCCCTTATATGTGTTGTAATTTTTTCCTGTATATGGCGAGATTCTGCTGGTGGACGTTTCGTCCCCGAGGCCCGCCCCCTGTACAGACCTTTTGGTCTTTGATATATGTTGGCACGTGTGGGAAGTTGATGCTGGGTCGACATCGGGCCTTACAGACTAGTCTTTTGTGTTAAATACCGTCATTTACATCTGACGACGATACAGCTGACCAATCTCCAATGTACGAGTTGTCACAGCGAAACAGCTCACCAATTGCCAGTATACGAGTTGTCAGAGCATTTCCATCATTGCTCTCTAGATTTAATACAACCGCACTTGCCGGGTAGCTTTGGGCTGTATTGATTATCTATCCATCCAGAGTTGCCACATGAACAGGTACAATAAGCGTGCCTCAGATTTTTTAGCATATCTTGAATCATTGTTGGATTACTTGCACAGCGTGTGTCTTTTAAAAGAACCTCAGGATGGCTCAGAGGAATATTCTGTGAAGTCATGTGACGCAGTCAGTATGTCGGCACCTCTTCCCACTTCCCTTATATGTGTTGTAATATTTTCCTGTATATGGCGAGATTCTGCTGGTGGACGTTTCGTCCCCGAGGCCCGCCCCCTGTACAGACCTTTTGGTCTTTGATATATGTTGGCACGTGTGGGAAGTTGATGCTGGGTCGACATCGGGCCTTACAGACTAGTCTTTTGTGTTAAATGCCGTCATTTACATCTGACGACGATACAGCTCACCAATCTCCAATGTACGAGTTGTCACAGCGAAACAGCTCACCAATTACCAGTATACGAGTTGTCAGAGCATTTCCATCATAGCTCTCTAGATTTGTATCTAATACCGCTTATGCCGGTGCTAGGGGCCGTGTGGTCATATCATCCAAGTTGCCACATGAACAGGTACAATAAAAGCGTACCTGAGATACAACACATATCACGAATCGTTAGATTCTTGGTATGTGCTTTAGAATAGGTTAACCAGAGGACTATTCTGTGAAGTCATGTGACGCAGTCAGTATGTCGACATCTCTTCCCGCTTCCCTTATATGTGTTGTAATTTTTTCCTGCATATGGCGAGATTCTGCTGGTGGACGTTTCGTCCCCGAGGCCCGCCCCCTGTACAGACCTTTTGGTCTTTGATATATGTTGGCACGTGTGGGAAGTTGATGCTGGGTCGACATCGGGCCTTACAGACTAGTCTTTTGTGTTAAATGCCGTCATTTACATCTGACGACGATACAGCTGACCAATCTCCAATGTACGAGTTGTCGCAGCGAAACAGCTCACCAATTGCCAGTATACGAGTTGTCAGAGCATTTCCATCATTGCTCTCTAGATTTGTATCTAATACCGCTTATGCCGGTGCTAGGGGCCGTGTGGTCATATCATCCAAGTTGCCACATGAACAGGTACAATAAAAGCGTACCTGAGATACAACACACATCACGAATCGTTAGATTCTTGGTATGTGCTTTAGAATAGGTTAACCAGAGGACTATTCTGTGAAGTGATGTGACGCAGTCAGTATGTCGGCACCTCTTCCCACTTCCCTTATATGTGTTGTAATTTTTTCCTGTATATGGCGAGATTCTGCTGGTGGACGTTTCGTCCCCGAGGCCTGCCCCCTGTACAGACCTTTTGGTCTTTGATATATGTTGGCACGTGTGGGAAGTTGATGCTGGGTCGACATCGGGCATTACAGACTAGTCTTTTGTGTTAAATGCCGTCATTTACATCTGACGACGATACAGCTCACCAATCTCCAATGTACGAGTTGTCGCAGCGAAACAGCTCACCAATTGCCAGTATAGAGTTGTCAAGAGCATTTCCATCATAGCTCTCTAGATTTGTATCTAATACCGCTTATGCCGGTGCTAGGGGCCGTGTGGTCATATCATCAAGTTGCCACATGAACAGGTACAATAAAAGCGTACCTGAGATACAACACATATCACGAATCGTTAGATTCTTGGTATGTCTTTAGAATAGGTTAACCAGAGGACTATTCTGTGAAGTCATGTGACGCAGTCAGTATGTCGGCACCTCTTCCCACTTCCCTTATATGTGTTGTAATTTTTTCCTGTATATGGCGAGATTCTGCTGGTGGACGTTTCGTCCCCGAGGCCCGCCCCCTGTACAGACCTTTTGGTCTTTGATATATGTTGGCACGTGTGGGAAGTTGATGCTGGGTCGACATCGGGCCTTACAGACTAGTCTTTTGTGTTAAATGCCGTCATTTACATCTGACGACGATACAGCTGACCAATCTCCAATGTACGAGTTGTCACAGCGAAACAGCTCACCAATTACCAGTATACGAGTTGTCAGAGCATTTCCATCATAGCTCTCTAGATTTGTATCTAATACCGCTTATGCCGGTGCTAGGGGCCGTGTGGTCATATCATCCAAGTTGCCACATGAACAGGTACAATAAAAGCGTACCTGAGATACAACACATATCACGAATCGTTAGATTCTTGGTATGTGCTTTAGAATAGGTTAACCAGAAGACTATTCTGTGAAGTCATGTGACGCAGTCAGTATGGCACCTCTTCCCACTTCCCTTATATGTGTTGTAATTTTTCCTGTATATGGCGAGATTCTGCTGGTGGACGTTTCGTCCCCGAGGCCCGCCCCCTGTACAGACCTTTTGGTCTTTGATATATGTTGGCACGTGTGGGAAGTTGATGCTGGGTCGACATCGGGCCTTACAGACTAGTCTTTTGTGTTAAATGCCGTCATTTACATCTGACGACGATACAGCTCACCAATCTCCAATGTACGAGTTGTCACAGCGAAACAGCTCACCAATTGCCAGTATACGAGTTGTCAGAGCATTTCCATCATAGCTCTCTAGATTTGTATCTAATACCGCTTATGCCGGTGCTAGGGGCCGTGTGGTCATATCATCCAAGTTGCCACATGAACAGGTACAATAAAAGCGTACCTGAGATACAACACATATCACGAATCGTTAGATTCTTGGTATGTGCTTTAGAATAGGTTAACCAGAAGACTATTCTGTGAAGCCATGTGACGCAGTCAGTATGTCGGCACCTCTTCCCACTTCCCTTATATGTGTTGTAATTTTTTCCTGTATATGGCGAGATTCTGCTGGTGGACGTTTCGTCCCCGAGGCCCGCCCCCTGTACAGACCTTTTGGTCTTTGATATATGTTGGCACGTGTGGGAAGTTGATGCTGGGTCGACATCGGGCATTACAGACTAGTCTTTTGTGTTAAATGCCGTCATTTACATCTGACGACGATACAGCTCACCAATCTCCAATGTACGAGTTGTCACAGCGAAACAGCTCACCAATTACCAGTATACGAGTTGTCAGAGCATTTCCATCATTGCTCTCTAGATTTGTATCTAATACCGCTTATGCCGGTGCTAGGGGCCGTGTGGTCATATCATCCAAGTTGCCACATGAACAGGTACAATAAAAGCGTACCTGAGATACAACACATATCACGAATCGTTAGATTCTTGGTATGTGCTTTAGAATAGGTTAACCAGAGGACTATTCTGTGAAGTCATGTGACGCAGTCAGTATGTCGGCACCTCTTCCCACTTCCCTTATATGTGTTGTAATTATAAGTTTCTGCAACAATGTTTTGTGACGTTGATTAAAATCATCACATTTAACACAGGATCTAGCAAATGCTACTAAGCGAGATATGTATGCGCCATATGCAGGTCCCACTGGAATATGATATAGGTCTTCAGATTATTGAATTGAAGATCCTTTTATGGACGACGATTGAATATTGTATGTAGGTCATGACGCCCTCTATGTTTCCCCGCATTTAGAATATTCGACGTTAAGTGTCCATGATAAAATCTCAAACTACTTAACATGCTGTTCCCCTTATTATTAGCTTATAACGGCCGCACATGAGTCACTTCAAATATATATATATGTTGATGTTCAAGCTCATTTGCTATTATATCATATAGCTTCAAGACAATGTAGGATATAAGGCAATGGGACACTGTTTCTTCCTGGAAGACGGTGGAGAGAAATATACAGTCATCGATGGCAATCTCGGAGCAAGCATTCAACATGGTGCCCTTATCCCCACGGATGGATTAACTAAGTAATATAATGCAAAAGTTTATGATTGCAGAGTTGTATGGCAAGCCGTTTCGGTATAAATTCGTTAAAAAATCTTCTTCTTATTTTTCATATCACAAAATCATACTTTACATCAATTTTTTTTTCGATATCAAAAATAAACGTATAAATACCAATTTCAAAATGGCTTGTCATAGACTTGAGGAGGGATAATAAACCATATAAGTGTCTCTACAGAGTCGATCACTGTGAGATCACAACTCCCTTCACTGAGTAGTATTATTTTATCCAAATAGATTCCCTCAGTCGTTTTCTGAACCAAGGTGTTTGATGGACCAATAATTAAAGAAAATCGTATGCCAAGAAATACTGCCAGGCTAATATGTTCATCAGAATGTGTCCACTCTCTATTTTTCAAGAAACATGTTTCTAACATCGGTGTCTTTAGAGATGGAGGTATGAATGTGTTTATATCTGAATGTATATGTGCCATCAAATCCGAATGTGTCTCTCATTTCATATTATAGTTTTTCCGTGTTCTGGATTACCAGTCCATTGACATACATGCGGAATAACGTAGCAGCCGGATCTGAAGTAAGTAAGCTTTCAGTAATACGATTATTAAACATCGTACATGTCATGTATGTTGAATAGGACGTATATTCACCTCGATTGTCAGGTGACACAGAAAATTACAACGTGAATGTTGAGTTAATATTACCATAGAGAAATTATAAATGGAATAACATATCAGCTGGGGAAATGAAAGAAAAACTAATGCGTACGTCTGTATCGCATTTCATTTAATATTAAATTTGTTAAATCCAATTTGTCATTGCTCGATAATGGCAGAGAGCCTATTGCTATTCAGTCGAATGGTATATGGTACATTTATCCTGACGAACCCATGGACCTATCCAATGGAAAAGGCTGGTACGCCAAGGATGAGGCCAGACGAACACCTATCCTAGAATTCACTAACAATGTTGCCCATTCCTGCAAAAAGGTATGCCGTTGAAGATATCCAACACTGGCTCAAGCTATGTCGGAAACCCCCGTTACTAAGTATTCATATAAGAGGAACATGTATACAACTGGCTTTGTGTGTTTAAAGCAGAACGGTCTCCATTCATTCATAGGGGCGATTCATGTGTATCTTGGATTTTAAATGGGGGTACTGGTTCCATAAATGGGGGTACTGGTTCCATATGTTTACAGATGGAATCAATAGTTACATTTGATATATTGTTAGTAAAGAACCCAAAGACTCAGTGCCTCATAATTACTCTTTGAGTATTAAATAACTCTATGGCAATGTGAACGTAAAACCACCAATTGCAAGATAAACGATTGGTCCTTTGTAGTTTGACCTCCAATAATCACAAAACTAGACATTTGCTTTAGTATAGGCTTGGGCAATCACAGACGGACACACGGACGCCTTTATCTAACTAAAAATAAGTTTTCTTACAGCCGCCTTGAATTTAATTGTAGATAAGCTTGCTTAGGGGTCACGTCCAATTAATCGAGGAACTTGCTTGATGAGAAACGTCTCAGTGAAAACGGGAGGGCAGAACTGTTCTATCTGGATCGTCCCGGTTTTCTATACGAAATTATTCGGTAATCTCGAAAGGGTCCCGGTTTCTACATGTTCTTATTTTGTTGCCAGCAATTTGGCTGTTTCTTAGCTTCCCAGACGAGGTAGATATCTAGTCTATATAAATCGTGAATATATTATTGCATGATCTTCTTTCACATCGATAATTGATTAGTATCCGTCGCGGAATAGAGGACGCATCAACTGGATCATGTGGATACTATCTGAATAATAATGATATGGAAGCATGCGCTAATTATAGTTCTATAAACTTATTTTGAATCGAACCTGGATCGTTTCAACCGAAAGACGACAGTAGTGTTAAGTGTTTGACCGGTGTATTAAAATCGGTGTGTATTTTTTTTTTTATAAATTTAGTATTATTGTTTGTAGACGCCATTTTCTGATAATTACTGTCATGTGATATAGTTCAAATAATGAGATTATACCAACAACGTTTATTTATGATATAAGCTTGTCGGGGGGGGTTGTTAGCGGAAATACTGACAACCGGAACTAGAGGTGTTGATAATTCATTCCATAGTCGGTCTGCGATTCATCGTCGGTATGAAACAACAGCGAGAGGAGAGGACTAAATGTTTTGACAGAAAAAACTTAAACAACACTGTTATATTATTTATTGCTGATTTAATGTAAGTAATTACCGCCCAGCGTGGTCACTTACGTTTTACTATCAACAACACCGCGTGTTGTCTGTGTGAAAGTCTGATAGGGAATGCTCAAATACTTCGATCGAACGTTTATGTTAATATTCCCCTGTTTCCAGTGGACTACCAATCGCTCCTGTGGTTTTCAAAGCCACAATATGTAACGAACAAGGATTTTTAGGCGCTACCGGGATTCGATCCAGGGTCCTCTTACTTGCCACACCAGCGCTCTACCAACTGAGCTAAAGGGAAATTCCCGCAAGCTGTGAGCTAGTACAAGCACTGGTGCAAGCGCCTCCCGTTACACTCCTCCCCGCCTAAATCCTCTCCCCCTCCGAGACAACCAAAATTCTCTGGTCCAGAGCCCCACGCTCCATGAACCAGTGGTCACGGGAATGCTCAAATACTTCGATCGAACGTTTATGTTAATATTCCCCTGTTTCCAGTGGACTACCAATCGCTCCTGTGGTTTTCAAAGCCACAATATGTAATGAACGAGGATTTTTAGGCGCTACCGGGATTCGATCCGATGTCCTCTTACTTGCCACACCAGCGCTCTACCAACTGAGCTAAAGGGAAATTCCCGCTAGCTGTGAGCTGGTACAAGCACTGGTGCAAGTGCCTCCCGTTACAAATATATCGGGACAATCTCCGACGAAACGTGGTATAATAATTTTCAAGTCAAGATGCTATCTAATAATTATTATCTATAAAGATTTCCCATTCTGATGTATTTTCAGAGGAATATATGGAATTTTATTCTAGACTTGCAGTATTTATTTCAGTGCGCAGTTTCTGGACATATCTCATCAAGCCATTCAAATTCTTGAAAAAGTTCTAGCCAGCATATACAGTTTCTGTTGGGGATGTTTCTTTCTTTCCATATATAACGTGTAGAGAAATTGCGCGGACGGAAAGGCGCATCAACAAAATAATATTAAATGATTCATTTTGATTCTAATTCATTATCCGTGTTTTAATGCATATGTACTCGTCGAGATTAATCTCGAGAAGATTAACAGAGAAGTAAAAAAATCAGTAAAACATACATATTTCAGATGGTTCAAACCTTCATCTGAAGGAGTATTGATTTCATTCTCGAAGCAAGTCAGGTTATTTCGAGGGGGTTCGAGATGGTATTGTGCTTCAAGATAAAACCGGGACAACAATCGTTAGAGATAAACCGGGACCGTTCGAGACGAGATATTTATCGGTTTTACTCGTTTATCAACAAACTGTCTCTACAGATTGGACGTGACCCCTTAAAGTCGCCTTGAATCTAACCTCAGATAAGCGTGTTTAAAGCCCTGTTGACTATGTTATTTTTAGAGCGGCCTTCGTGTAGAGGACAAACTGGACCAGACAGGAGAGATCATTCAATTCAACGATTATGAAGCTCGCGAGAATCCGCTGGATGAAAATTCGCCTTTTGCTGAAGTAAATTTCCATCGTGGTACATGTGAGTACAACATATTTGAATTGGTTTTTAGTGAATATTCAATACACCACCTGATTTCAAATAATATGAAGACATTGATTTGTTTTGATGGGAATTACGGCTCGGGCAATATGCACATCTTCGGGGCAACAAAATTGCATATTCCCTCAACGCAAGGCAATGATTTCATTACTATATTTATCAACTTAACTCTGTGCTAATCTATTTTCCGTCAAGCAAAATGTTCTTGGATGGTTTATTTTTGCAAGGGCGCAATCTCGCTGAGTTTCACTTCTGTCGTGTAAATCCCAGCAAGAACGAATAGTTGTTCGATGATGCTTGTTAGTTATAACAATGTTTTTGGGTACGATTCTACTTACAGTGAGCATTCTTACATTCTGCAGCTAAAATCAGCTCGACGAACTGCTCCATGATCCGTTTTTGCACCGCGAGCGAGAGAACCGGGCCACCTCTGTTATAATTATCTCCCTTTGGTGTATATTCCATGGCTGGGCGGAAAATGCAGTTTCAGTTGGCAATATACACCAACGTGTCCGGACAATATGCAGTTGTATTTCTTTACAATTTATTTAGGGACACAATATTATATAATAGTGCTATGTAATAGAGATGAATCAAATCAAGAAAAAGAATTGTACTATATGTTCTCTCGCATTTCAGTTTACAAAAGCGGGAAGCAAAACGCCTGGATCCGGGGAGTATGGATGACAATGCATGAATCCGGGTAAGGAATCATGTGATAAGATTATAAAGTTGGATCAGTGCTAGTCCTTCGCTAAACATGCTTTCCAATTATTGGAGTGGGGGAAAGGCGTCTTTTTGGTTATTGCTAAATGTTTTTTTGATTTTCTATTAAGACAGTATCCTTAACAAATGTTCTTCTAGTTTAAGGATCAAACTCAGAACCTTTCCATGAAAACGCAAGTTCATGCACGGACCTTGGAACCCCTGTCGGGAACGGATATTGTTGAGTAGAAATAAAAAATTCAGACCGTGCAAATGACATCAGCCGTCAAACAGGAATGCTCTGGTTCATTGATTCACATCCTCTTTCAATGAATAAGTGGTTCAGTGGCAGATTATTCAAACACCATGTACAAAATCACACCATGATCTGATGGATGCGAACTCACCTCGTCTATGATAGCAGTCATCTGACAAAACAGGACACTATCACCGTTAGGAATTTGGCTTGGTCGAAAGCTCATGCAAAAATTGCGTTCATGTGGACAAGCCCAGATCCAACAGAATACGGCATTACTATAATGAACTCTAGACTGGACCAACTTTTCTCAGAATACATTGTCCAGCCGTAAGCACCGTTGTCAGTGAATAATCTAAAACTGATACGCACACTATTTGATGAACAATCGCTGCTTTTCACGAAGGGATTCAACAAACAATGTAGAATCCGAAGGTCGTTCTTAGCAAAACGTTACATTAACAGTCAAATCAATTAAATATAACATGAAACAATTGATGAAGACAAGCAGTTTTTACTGAAAGAAAGGATCACTGAAACGTGTATGTCACTGCATGTCGTCTTCACTTTCAAGTTGATTCTTATCCCTTTTCCTGTATCGATCGTATAAGCATTGAAGTTATTTCTTTCCTATCCCCGTAATGTCATTTCAGGAGTTCTGACTCGGCCAGAGGGATCACTTTTGCAGGGTAGGTATCCATATTGTTTATATTTATATTGTACATCAGCTTATTACCAAAATAAGAGTAACTAATGTTGGTCTGTATAGTATTGGTGTGAAAGACTCATCAGTAAACACAGGCCCCACCCCCGGCCCCTACACACATACACCCACCCTCATCCATGTCCTTCTGAATAATACAGTTATACGAAAATAATACGAAAGGGAGTCGGATCCTCTTTCAGTCAATAGCACCATCACGAGGAAGACCAGGAGCTGCCTATATTCAGGTTGTATACATGTAGATGTTATTCTACTGCCATACTAGTCATACAGTTGTACGTGAATAGTTTAAAGGATATCATATCTCTATACATGTATATATTTGTTTACAGGGGAGATGGAAATATGAATTCTCTTAACAGCAGCATTGTGCTAGGGGACTCTCCCAATAAAGGAGAACCGGGGTCAAAAGGAGAGGAGGTGTTTGAGCGGTCATTCCCTATATCAGGCATCCCGTAAGTCATCCTAATGGCTCAATAGTTGAGAGACTCGACTGTTCCATACAAGCATGCAAATAGTCTTTGAGTCGTGTGGTTACTGCATAGTTTTCAAATGAATACCTGTAACAAAAGCGCGGCTGAGACACCAATGTTACGTCTTTGAATCATCCGTATTATAGTCTGAATGTGAGGTGACAAAGGAGGCTTTCCTGTGAAGTTGCTCCAAAAAAATGTATTATCTGTATTTGGTAAGGTTCTGCTGATGGACTGTTAGTCCCCGAGGCCCACCCTCTGTGTGTGTCATCTGGCAAATATATCTAAGTTTATTGTCTTGGTTCGAAATTTTAGACGTCGGACATTACAGGTGAGTTTCCTGGGTATTCTTGCGTTTAACATGTTAGCCCCATGTGCGGCGTTTACTCCATCAGACCCCATTGATGTTCACCCATTAACATCGAATGACTTACTTTTCTTAGTTGATCTCTCACCACAGTTCCCGAACGCACCTATCTAGGCCTAATTCTGCTTAGGCCGGTCCTATGGATCATGTGAATAGCACCCCACAATAGCACGTGAACCACATGAACACCGCTGAAATATCAAGGCTACGTCTTACGATCCTCCGTATTCTAGTCTGAATTTGAGATGCTGGCAGTTTTTAGTTGCCAGACGTCGTTAATATTTCCAACCTCTTAACTGTCTCACAATTTTTTCCAAAATAAAGGCGCTGATTTCCGAATTGATTATCGGTATCTCTCTCTCAACTGTCTGGAATCTATCTACTTAATACATCAGAGTATGTATATGGGTAGTTAAATTTTGAGAAAACATTAATTTCTATTAATACGGTGCCAACAGCTAAAAAAGGAATCAATATATGTCATTGATCTGAATTTTTAACGTTTAGGGATTATCCATTGATCGGGTACCTGCAGTATGGGACACCGGTACAGGTATATGACACGTGGTTCAATCATTTTGGGACGACGACGCAACGGAACGCCGGGGCTATAGGCCTCATGAGAGACCTATCTCATGCCACATCTCCCATGAGTTCACTTCGGAATATTGGCTGGGGTTTCGACGATGGGGTATGTACATTCCAATATAAATCACTGAATCTTACCACAGTAAGGTATCTGTCTCTAAATTAAAGCCAAAAGTTGATAATATCAGCATTAGTAGAACAATGATTTCTTTTCGGAAGATGATAGCAATATCTGCAGAACAACGACTAGGCCTACACTTATAAAAGCTTATAGCAGCAGTATCAGCAGAACAATGGCTAAATCGTCACAAGCTGAAAAGAGCAGAATCTTTCAGCATAACAATGGTTACATTATTTAGCATGAATTAACCTTGCACCTTTACAGGACATTGCCCGTTTGCAGGGCATTACTACTCGTCCACTATTAGGGCGCTTTTAAGGGCCTGATACATGGGCAATTATCTGAAAGCCGTGAAATAAGAAAGAGCCTGTTATTAGGTGTATTTGGCTTGGATACGGTAAAGTCATATATCAAAATGTTATTTGTTTTGATTGATTTTGCCATGGCCAATTTAATCTATCCATCTAAATGTTTATACATATAGTACAATATATATTTTCGTATTATAGAGCAGACTATTTTCAGTCTTAAAGATGGGAGAAAAGCATATTTTTACTGAAAATGATTTTGCACCGGTCCATCCCGTCATAAATTTCTACAGGGTCCTGGAGTGAGTCGATATTTATATTCTAGAAATATATGTGCTGAATGTCTCTTACCCAAACTGGATACAATCCAACTTTTTAGATCAATGCGTCATTGAAACATTAGCCACACGACGACACAACTGTCTCCAAATAGTGTCAAGTACTGATAGGACTAATCATACACAAACCAAATAATTAAATAAATGTACTGTTTCTCTTAACAATTGAGCAGACCTAGAACAATTATGTAACAAATAATAATACAATTATCTGTTGTTGAATATTTTTTTGTTTATGTCAGCAATTTAGCTGACCCAGTCATATGAAATACACACTCCTCCTCCCGACGATTTCCGTTCTTCAGCATATTAACAAACCGATTCCTCTACAATTTGACCGGTATTAATATATGATCACGCAGTTGTCGCCTTCCATAAAGGAGGCCAAAACGTCAAGATCAAGATCTCTTTGTCCAAAAAATCAGAAATTAGTAAGTGCAATTTTATTCCAGTAAAGATAGGAGGGGATGACGAAGTATCAGGAATCGAAATGAGGTAAAAAGGTCTATGTCTCAAATTTGACTCAAAAATCAGGGAATCATCTAATTTCAAATTATGGTTTTGAATGAATACATCATGGAGGCATTCAGGTACTGAAATTATCAAACGTGTCCAAGGTCAAATTCACCCCCCCCCCCCTAAAAACAGGAAATTGTAGAAAACATTATCTGCGCTATTATTCCAGTTCAAGGATGTGAACTGTGATCAAATTTCAGGAATATGTCACGCTTACGGCAAACAACAACACTATTGAGGTAGAACGGTCAGATCAAGGCCAATGGGAATAATTTACTCAGAAAGCCATAGAAAATCACATTTTTGCGAGTGGAGGCAGTAGTGGGAAGCGAAATCGCTGGAACCTGAAGGACTCGTGGATTTCGTTTTAATGGGGTATAGCGCCAATTATACTTGTTTTCTCATATAAACGACGAAAATGGATTGCCTATCAAAAAGCGTTCTAAAAAATGTTGAATGTTTGACTATAGGTTGCTCAGGGCAATCGAGTGTTCGACGGCGACGAGAACGACAAAGCTTTCGAAGTTCCAAACGACGGTGACAAAACACAGACATTCCGGGATCTCGATGGTACAACAACAGGGAGACCAGATACAATGATCCTGGCTAAACGTCCTTTCCATCTCACCGACAAGTGTGCCGTCAGAGAGAATTGGAAGATGGCCGCTTGTCCCTACAGATATGGAAAGGTACTTCCTACCCTCTACAAAAGTTCTCGGGAAACAAGTATATATATAATAATATAATAATAATATATAATCAATGTATGCAACATATGGCTATCTTACATGTATACTGTGATTCATTTTCTAAAATTCTATAGTTTCTCTGGTGAGATTCTGCTGGTGGACGTTTCGTTCCCGAGGCCCGCCCCCTGTACAGACCTTTTGGTCTTTGATATATGTTGGCATTTGTGGGAAGTTGATGCTGGGTCGACATCGGGCCTTACAGACTAGCCTTTTGTGTTAAATGCTGCCATTTACATCTGACGACGATACAGCTGACCAATCTCCAATGTACGAGTTGTCACAGCGAAACAGCTCACCAATTGCCAGTATACGAGTTGTCAGAACATTTCCATCATAGCTCTCTAGATTTGTTTCTAATACCGCTTATGCCGGTGCTAGGGGCCGTGTGGTCATATCGTCCAAGTTGCCACGTGGACAGGTACAATAAAAGCGTACCTGAGATACAACACATATCACGAATCGTTAGATTCTTGGTGTGTGCTTTAAAATAGGTTAACCAGAAGACTATTCTGTGAAGTCATGTGACGCAGTCAGTATATCGGCACCTCTTCCCACTTCCCTTATATGTGTTGTAATTTTTTCCTGCATGTGGCGAGATTCTGCTGGTGGACGTTTCGTCCCCGAGGCTCGCCCCCTGTACAGACCTTTTGGTCTTTGATATATGTTGGCATTTCTGGGAAGTTGATGCTGGGTCGACATCGGGCCTTACAGACTAGTCTCTTCTGTTAAATGCCGCCATTTACATCTGACGACGATACAGCTCACCAATCTCCAATGTACGAGTTGTCACAGCGAAACAGCTCACCAATTACCAGTATACGAGTTGTCAGAGCATTTCCATCATAGCTCTCTAGATGTGTATCTAATACCGCTTATGCCGGTGTTAGGGGCCGTGTGGTCATATCATCCAAGTTGCCACATGAACAGGTACAATAAAAGCGTACCTGAGATACAACACATATCACGAATCGTTAAATTCTTGGTGTGCGCTTTAAAATAGGTTAACCAGAAGACTATTCTGTGAAGTCATGTGACGCAGTCAGTATGTCGGGACCTCTTCCCACTTCCCTTATATGTGTTGTAATTTTTTCCTGTATATGGCGAGATTCTGCTGGTGGACGTTTCGTCCCCGAGACCCGCCCCCTGTACAGACCTTTTGGTCTTTGATATATGTTGGCATTTGTGGGAAGTTGATGCTGGGTCGACATCGGGCCTTACAGACTAGTCTTTTGTGTTAAATGCCGCCATTTACATCTGACGACGATACAGCTCACCAATCTCCAATGTACGAGTTGTCACAGCGAAACAGCTCACCAATTACCAGTATACGAGTTGTCAGAGCATTTCCATCATAGCTCTCCAGATTTGTATCTAATACCGCTTATGCGGTGCTAGGGGCCGTGTGGTCATATCATCCAAGTTGCCACATGAACAGGTACAATAAAAGCGTACCTGAGATACAACACATATCACGAATCGCTAGATTCTTGGTGTGTGCTTTAAAACAGGTTAACCAGAAGGCCATTCTGTGAAGTCATGTGACGCAGTCAGTATGTCGGCACCTTTTCCCACTTCCCTTATATGTGTTGTAATTGATAGTTTTATATACATACAGCTTTGATTACAGAGAGTGACTAGGGTGAATAGTACTGGTGGAATCTAATTACTGAATGGTCTCTCCGAAATAACGATTAACTTATCAGACAGAGGAGGGAGCGGAGGAAATAGATAGAAGTTACGAGGATCAGAGTGTATACAGTCAATGTAGTACTATGATATTTCACACGTGAGTCACAGGTTCGTTTTGATTGGTTCTAGCTCAAAGTGAAAGGTAGTGGAGTGACAGGAGGGTCTGTACCATTTATGATAAGGGACGATATAAAGAACATCATCGAGGATCGTACTCACTCCGAGACGGATTTCGCTGTCATATTGGGTGGTCTATACAGCTACACTCTCCACTGGACCACATCGACGCCCAACACTATTGTCGTTAAAGGCAGAGGCGTAGCTAAGTCAGTATCACCATCTATTTTGGAATGATTTGTCTCCATTACAGCGACTATCACCAGGTTAGGGATAACCATACTGTAATGGAGGTAAAATGGTCGTTTTGTTGAACAAACGCAACTATATACCAAACAAAGTAAACATCTTACAGGCGGAATGGACATTTGGCTAGAGCATTAATGTTATATAAGCCGTCACCTGTGGTGGATTAATCAAAATTTATTTAACAAAAAGGATAACTTTGTTTACATCCATTTTATGGAGGTAGTTTCCCCTAATCTGATCGAGATAATCGTACCGTTACATGGAATTTGGTAATCTGTAAAATGAAAGTTTGGCACTGAGGTATTTGTTACTTTTCTCATCCGAAAATCTTGGTGATACTAAAGTTTTGTATCATGTTCCATGTTCACAGAGATTTCCCAGTACGTATTGGTATCTGCCTCCCACTGGACGTGACTTTCGAACTGGAAAGGTCCAAACCCTACAAGACCCGTGTGGACGAGTGGACGGTGGCCAATGACGTGTCAGAAATAGATGATGATGTAACTGGCCAAAAGTACTACTGGGATTCAAAAAGAGGGTAATATTCATTTCTAATACTATTTACTGATAGGGAAGATTTTATATCAGGTTTATGATGTAAATTTCTAACAGTAGTCAAATATTTCTACCGGTGGTGGCGGAAATAGGAATACCGTCCGTCTTTTAATATTCAGCTGCCGTCCATTACACGATTTCCGCTTCACATTTCTACAGACTTAATTAGCACAAAATCAGTAAAATCAATCAAAGCGACAAGACAAATATCAAATATGTATCGCTGATCAGTATTCTTAGATCCGCATGATTCCTCCACTCAAAGTTTCTCAAATTTGGCGATACATATCGCATGCTGATAGCAAAATACGAGCGTAGCGTGCAAGATCTATGGCGTTACGTTTCGTAACTTGTGTCTAATTGCGCTTAACCCGGAGCTAGGGGCCGTATGAACCCATGTACTTCAGGATCCTCATGGTACTCATATGAACGGTCACAATCAAAGCGTGACGGAGATACATCATTCTTTAGATGACGACTTTACAACGAATATTATGGATTAATAATACTGATCAGCGATACGGATTTGATATTTTTGGAACATCATGATGTCTTGCCGGCATCATTGAAAACTGTTGACCGCTTCTCTCTTGCAGGAAACAAGCCTATGTTTATGTATAGTATGATTGTCTTTTTGAATTTGCTGCTAATACTGTTATATGGAATATGGAATAGGTCTTTGGATTATGGACGCGGATATTCTCTAATGGACGACGGCTGAATTATGAATGACGGACCAGACGCTTGTAATTTCGTTGAAAGATTCGTTAATTAGACTGTAACTGTTCAGATGAACACTATGAACTGTGACGGAACAATCGTTAGCATGGAGGAATGGGTAAAATTCATTTCTAACGACAGCAAAACCAATACCCCGAATTTCCAGCCCTTCGCTGAGATTGGTTCCTTTCTTACTTACATAATATCGCTAATACATGAGGCTGAGCTTAGAATTGGCCAAATTAGTATCTATTAAATGGTATATTGATATCATGGTTATTTGACCAGTATATTCAAGTCGTATTCAAACATGTTTTAATAGCGCTAGCATGCATAGTACTGTAATACCTTTTACATTATAGGATGTTGTTTGTGAAGATGATGCACGACTCAGATTTCCCTACTGAAGGTCAAATTGGATCATGTCCTGGGGAAGGATGTGACACCATCACTGTCACGGTTAAAAGTGGAACGAAATCAGACTCGGACTGTTCCGTTAGAGCATATGGGCCTTACAAGAAGACGATCACGGTATAGTATAACCTCTACTTCGAAAATGATCGTATTCACAAGTCCATGAAACTCCTAAATGGCAGAGGATATTCCTGGACGTGTTTGGTGATACGAATGAGTTCTCGGACTATTGCTACTGTCATGCACTCTCGTATATTTTATCACCCGTGGTTGTTACAATTATCTCGATTTCTGAATACTGCGCTATTTGCATGTACATTCGACGCCAGTTTCAGATTGACAAAAAAGCGGTTTGATCAGCGATGACAATCAATTCAACCCCAACTCAAACTTCGCAGCGAATCGACAGAACCGACTGGCTGTCTACGCTCACCAATTAATAATAATAATAATAATAATAATAAACTTTATTTAAGCTCGATGGCCTCAGTAGGTTTACAGCCTCTTTTCATGAGGGTCGAGAGCGATAACATATATAAAGAAATACAAATAACTGATTAAATAAACATGATAAACAAACATAAGACAAATAAATAATGAATAAGACCAATCTAGTGTATTGGTTCGATTCAGATGAAATACCTCGATATGTTTATATCCAAAATTTCAAGCTAGCTATAACATTGATGGAAAATGATATCGGTTTTATTCTCTTGAGTGATGACAGTACTGCATTATGCCGGGAATTATCTAACTGGAAAACAAACTCAGAACATCCAAACAGTCTTTTCACAACACAAGGTATACGCCTCTCTCAAATTGACCCTGTATATGTGAGGTCATTGTTACAGTCCTTGAACATTTCTGTGATGAATTTTGTTGATAAATGGGAGGCTTGTATAACAGAAAAAGAAGATAAACCGGAAGTCCTGGTTCTGTCAGCTAATTGGTTAGCGAGACCATTATCGACAAACCGGAAGTGATAATCCCTGAATCTGACTTGAGTTTGTGGTAAAATGTGAGACCTTTATTACCCATCACCGATGAAAGTTTTCGGAGAACTCGAGATGTTAACCTTGGTTAACACACTGTATTATCTACACATTCATCCCCATGAACTGGTCATACACATCGACCGCTAAGAATTGCAAGTCTCCCCATTATACGGGAATTCACAGAAAAGTATACATCTATATCACTGTACCAAATAGTCCTGATACAATACTACTGGTTCCAACCCAAAAACAACTAAATATAAGCGTCAAAGCCGACATTCGGTATAACCATATTTCCTCCATCACCGAATGGTCTTGTTCTTAAAACATTGTTAACACCACAACCATAGCAGGCTTGAAATACGAATATACATTATATACGTGTTATAAATAAACACGTGCTATATATAAACCGTACTATACACAAACACGTGCTATACATACATGTAAACACATGCTAGTCTCTTGCAAGAAAGTAGCGACCAAAATTATCAGACATGACGTTATGGTGTTTCTATCGTCAAAGTTGCACCACTGATCTGTATTCATTAATCTCAATGAATCTCAAAGCCTTAAATTTTATCGTATGACGATCTGTTTTCGCTGTATTGAAGATAGTCTCTGATGAAAATCAATCCCTGTCGTTAGTATTTTATCTCACGAACCCATCGGAATTGGGTTTTTCACAATATTTGCCTTAGTATTTTATTCGTCGAAATTTTTTCTCAAAAATTGTAATGGCCCAAAATTATCTTTAACTCAGATCCAATTCCACCCAAGTTGATATCATTCGTTTTATAATGCTTATGATGATGTACAATTATTTCCTTTGAATTTATTTCGTTGTGAAAATAGATGACTTGAAAATGATTCATTGTATTTTATTTGGAGATATTTAATCAAAGAAAGGTCCCATTAAATGTGTTATTGTTGCGGATATGTGGATAAGTAATTCCACCAAGTATGAAACACTTATAACGATTAGTACCATTTTTAGTTGTGGATATGTGGGTAAGTACATTACCCCAAGTATGAAACACTTATAACGATTAGTACCATTATTAGTTGTGGATATGTGGGTAAGTACATTACCCCAAGTATGAAACATAACGATTCGTACCATTGTTAGTTGTGGATATGTAAATAAGTACATTACCCCAAGTATGAAACACTTATAACGATTAGTACCATTGTTGTTCAGTCTTGAGTATTGGTTCATATAAACATCGTATCAATAACTCTGACATATATTGGAGCCTGATTCTCTTGTGGCAATAGTAGGTGATATTAGGATATGCCCAAATGTTATTTTTGTTTGATATGCTATTATATGTATCTATCAAACAGGATCCCACCAGTAAATTAACCATGCCGGATGTATTGCCAAAAACATCATCATCCCCACCAGCGGTGAGTAGTCACTGTATAGTACTTAGTTTCTTTCTACTGGTAGTCGCTAAAATACAATGGAGAAGAACATATAATGAATGCTCTTTGCTTGGTAACATTGCTTCAAAACGGACCCCTTGCATCAGTATACGAAACCATCCCTCTTGAGGTGCACTAGTTTGGGGAAAAATATTTTTCATCAGAAGTCGCTCAAACTTGTACGAATAAATAGACAGCAAAGGATACGGTCGTTCTGCGAAAAACAGATTTCTTGACATAGATAGGAATTGTTTAATGAACGCAAAATATGCTAAACATTTTTTTGTCTTTGACGTGGAAATTCCCATCATAACAAAAATGGGATTAAGTTAATCAAAATCTTTCCAGTATTTCTTTGACAAGGCTACTATATTCTGCAAAAGTCTAAAGTATCGTTTTGTTAACGCAATCATTTATGTGATTGTAAAAAAAGATTCAACACTTATGTGAAGCTCATGGAATTTGTGTTTGCAGTGTAGCTCATTGGTAAAATGCTGGCAGTGTAATGTAAAGTTTTGTTGCGAGATCGAAACACTGTGGAGCACTTACTTTTTCCTTCTTCAGTACAAATTGACAATACGGTAGATATCATATATGCCGAGGTATATTTTGCTGCTATATTTTCCAAATTGAAATATTAATGAACATATGATCGGTATCGGGCTTACTATTTTCATATAATCGAATCTGTTTTTCTGCGGAACATAAGCCAGGAGAATACATTTCGTCATGGTTCCTGCTGGCATAAAAGTAGGCCAAAGAATGAAATATATTGTTACCCCAAATGACTGACTCCGGTAATGAGACATTGGGCATTGTCCTCAAGTTAGAAGTTTTACAAAATTCAAAAGAACGAAACTATTTATGTTTAAATTTATTTTATAGCAGCTTGGGTTTCGCTGCTGAGACCCCATTCTAGAACGCCCCATACAAGTGATACTTTCTGCAGAGAGTTTATGTAAAATAATTATGTTAGACTGGCCCAACTGAGAGTCGGACAAGCTGTTGCATAACTGTTCGCATGTCATAAATCGAGACTGGGAAGGCCCTGACCTCTACGGTTGGCGGTAGAGGACAGAAGTCAGGTTCAATGCCTTAGATTGAATCGATCCAAGTCTACCAGTCAAATGATTGCTTCTTCAGTTCCTTCGCCTAAATAATTCTAGACCGCGGAATTTATCGATTTGGATCTAGGAATAATTCTCTAAGTTCAATTGCGGAAATGAATTCTATTTAATCCGCGATCTTCATCCTTCTAGTCCGAGGTATAAAACGTTCAAGTCTGAAGTTTTAGTCCACCGATCAGAATCGAGTTTCTAGTCCGATGTCGTATCCATCCAACCAAACATCGCAACTAGATACTTGGTTTTGATTGGTGTACTAAATAAAGCCTAGAACTTGAACGTGTTATACCTCGAACTAGAAGGGTCAAGACCGCGATTGAATAAAATTCATTTCCACAATTTAATCCTAGGTCTAAATAGATTTATTCTGCGGTTTAAAACGCCTTTTACCGGGATATTAATGCATTAATTTGACTTAATTTGAACCATGGACGTCATGCTACTGTCCCACAGCTGACCACTGTCGAACTGCCCACTGGGACCATCGTTTATTATCCCTGTGAGGAGGTTGAACGATCGCATGCATTTCAAAAGGGATAGATTGGTATAATGATGCAAGGCATCCATACTCCTGAACAGTTGCATAGGAAAAAGAAATCTATGGAATGAGAAAAGAATATCAGTAACACTGAAAATCATATCTATGTATGTTTATACCTATCTGTACACTTCATGGATTCTCGCCGTATTAGTGCATCGCATACACGTAATACCTGAAAGAAGCCACACGATAAACATAGCGTATTCCACAGTTCAATGGCGGTTCCAAAAAAACAGAGTTTTCCATTTTTCCTTGTACAATTAAACATATAGGATAAGTATATATTTATCAAACCGTAGTCTATGAATAATATATGAAACACTGGTTCAGGGATATGGAGCAGGGCCTACTCGTCCGTTTCAAACACGTACTCCAGTCAATGGTGGATTCGGCAGGTGGAGTGTATGGGGACCATGCTCTGTCACATGTGGTGGTGAGTCTATAGCTTTCTTCCAGTAGGTCAACACTTTTCAATAAATCAGGCAAGACATCATGGTGTTCCAAAATATCAAATCCGTATCGCTGATCAGTATTCTTAATCCATATGATTTTCGTTGTAAAGTCTGTAGCTAGAGATTGATGTATCTCAGTCGCGCTTTGATTGTGACTGTTCATATGAACACAATGAGGTTCTAGAAGTACATGGGTTCATACGCTCCCACGACTCGGGTTGAGCGGTATTAGACACAATTTACGAAACATAAGGCCACAAATCCTTGGCACACTGTGGGACGATACAGCTCGAACAGTATCTACCAGAGCGGACAGAGTGAGACGGTTCTGATCGATCGCGACGTTCCAGCGCACACAGAATGGAACGGTACAGAATTAGCGTAGCGCACAAAGAGTGAAGAGGTACATATCGATCGCTACATACCAGCGCACGCAGAGTGGGATGGTACAGATCGATTGTTACGTACCAGCGCACACAGACTGGTACGATGCAGATCGTTGGAGTGAACTTCCCTGGACATGAACTTGAAAACGGCTGGAAGAAAAGGTGTTATCTTGTTGATGTCATAATATGAACTAATATACTACGTTCGGTACATGACCCGGCTAAGCTCACTCGTTCGGTCTACTCGTTACCCTCGGTGCGATGGTGCTGAAAACCGCAGAACTGGAAAATTGTTTATTATCACTATTTTGCCAAATTGTCACTAATGAGGAGTGTGGAGCTCACCTGGCATTGAATCACATCAGTATCCCCAAATCACAATATTCCTAGCTTCACAAGGAGAATATATCGTGGCTACGATAGAGGAAATTGAGACGACTGTTTGCTCTATAAAGAATGTTCGCAATTTCGATACTCGCATGCAAGCGCGATTCACAGGCAATATGCTCAAAGCCTGACTGATTTCATAATCAAAGCGGGACTGAAATACATTTTCAAGATAACAATATTGATACCGAACATCATATGGATGTTAAAATACTGTTCAGTGATACGGATTGATATTTGGAGCTGTCTGCTGTCTTGTCAGCGTCACTGAAAACTGTTGGGAGCTTCATTCTAGGAAACTATAGCCTATTCATTATTGTATGTATAATATGAGTTTTAATTTGATACTAATGCTGTTAAAAGAGTTATAGGCCTTTGGGTTATTTACGTGGATTTTTTTATAAGCTACCTCTAAATATTGTATGAAGGACTAGGCGTTTGCACGCAGGAATTTAGAAATGTTCAATATTCCATTTCAGTATCTAGAACTTTTAGTTTTAATTATTTTTAACATCACCATGTTCCAAAAATATAAAATCCGTATCGCTGATCAGCATTTTTAATCCATATGATATTCGTCGTCATTTAGAGTATGATGTATCTCAGTCACGCTTTGATAGTGACTGTTCATATGAACACTATGAGGATTTTGAAATACATAGGTTCATACGACCCCTAGCCCCGGGTTAAGCGCAATTATTACGAAACGTACCACTACGCAGGCTACGCTCGTATTTTGCTGAAGCGGTGTTTCATAAGTTTCTAAAATAATGTTTTGTAAAATTGATCACATCGTCACATTTAACACGGGATCAAGTAAATGCTACTAGGCGAGATATCTCTGGTATATTGCTGTCCAGACAGGGATAGTTTACGATGTCGAAATTGCAATCATCTCTTTTGTCATAAAGCCGACGATTGGGAAGGCCGGCTTCATTTTTATAGAGATATGGGGCTAAGTAAAATGTGCCGTTAGGACCATCTATAGTTTCCTTCAAATCCAGGGAAGATGGATATATATCCTTCACTGTGTCATTTATATAGAGATTATTTACAGCGAGAAGATCGTCTATATAGCGTTTGGAGAATGAGAAGGAACGAGCTTTGAAATTATCTGTTTTTAAAAGCGTCTGCATATAGTCGTAGTCATGTCCCTACATTTATTTACATCCATATACATATCCTTTCCTGTATACATACTATATACATATATATATATACATTCAGGTGGCGAGAAGGTGAAGACTCGCGCCTGTGATAATCCAATACCACAACATGGTGGAGAGCTGTGTGTCGGAGACAGGGTGAAGAGGAAGACCTGCGGAACTCGTGATTGCTAGATATACAGGGAACATATGGAACTACCGACAGATGACAAGAGACTCAAACATATTATTATTTTGCTAAACTATTATAATCTTTATATACTTTACTCTTATAAAAGGCACTTTATATTACACGCAATGCAATGTTCGATTTTTCGAAGATCAATCTCCGGGAAAGTAGACAAGCCAAGAGATATTACATTTGTAGACCTTGCTCGTTCGTCATTATCAGGCGAATTAAGTCCTAATTAGCTTAATCTTCTCACAAATCCTTTCAAATTTATCTAAATTAATTAGATAGAATTGTTTGTTCGTGGACTCATTATTGCAATGTTACCACAACAATCACTGCCAAGTCGTCTTCTTTTATTGTCACCACTAAAATCGCCGCTAAGTCGTCTTCTTTTATTGTCACCACTAAAATCGCTGCCAAGTCGTCTTATTTTATTGTCATCACTAAAATCGCTGCCAAGTCGCCTTCCTGCAATGTTACCAATGCAATCACCGTCAAGTCTCTTGTATTATCACCACTTTTTTCGTCTTGATGTCTGCGCCAATGTATCAAATAATCACTTGGGGAATCGCTGCTCACCAGGACGTTGAGGAGAAATACGCAGTTTGGAAAAGATTGAGTTGAATGCAATATATATATATGAAATGTTGATAGTAAAATTATACTTTACGTGAATTGTATGCATATTATACTTTATTTGAATTGTACGCATATTATACTTCACTTGCATTGTACGCATATTATACTTCACTTGAATTTCGCTAGTAAATCTGCAATATTATCACCTTACATCTGGAGTTCTCCACAGTTTCTTTGACTTGGCTTGGTTTTTTTGACCATCTTTTCTAGAGATGGTGTGTGCTACAAATGAAAAGCTTGTACTATAGGATTAGAAGATGACTTATAGTGCTAGTTCGGTAAGTTGATCGGTTAGATAAACTCAAATCGACAAACAGGAACGACACTCACGGAATCTTAATTGGACAGTTAGCATTGCGCTATCCCTAATTAACAAACGTGTTAACCGAGGGAAATCAATTAGAAAATGATATCACGAATACTATCTAAAAACTTGTTAGTGACAGGTTATTTCATCATATCCACGTCATATCTCGTTGGCATGATGGAAGCTTGTCCAACGTTTCTCTCTTTCCAAAATATGTTTTGTCTTCATTGGAAATTCTTTACAAATCACATGGATTTTGGCGATAAGAACGTCACAAATCGTCTTGAGATTGTGGATAACGACTGTCTAATCAATGTCGGATTTTATTCCAGCAATCCACGCTACTGGTATTCCTCAGTTTAATAGGACCGAGTGCATTTCTTCTGCCGCGTTCATGTGTATAAATACATCTCAGTGGCTCATTCAATTCCTAAGAACGTGGAAGGAGATTTATGAATCTCAGTAAACCTTCTTCAATTCGTATAAGCTTCATCAAAATCCCGGATATCCCATTTATAGCGAACTAGTAGATTTGGAGTGAAAACAATCAGATAGGACAATGGTTGTTCCTGATGAACCATCGAATCAGTCACATTCCACTATTTGAAAGATTTATTGAGACAAAACGTTTCAAGAAAAGATGTATTTGTCTTTCAACCACCCATAACGATAAATCAAAAGTGTACTGGATTCCCAAAATGCATAAATAAGAGCGGCTAGTTCGTCATTCAATATTCAGCCGTCGTCCATTAAAGAATATCAGCGTTCATAATCCAAACACCTATTCCATATTCCATATAACAGCATTAGCACCTTTGATCCGTGTAACCTTGCACTGATTTCTGTAATCTCAAAATCGAAAATTGGAATTTGACAGTCAGTTTTCAATTTTCGTTTTTCGTTTTGCCTCGCCCAAAAATGAAAGTCAAATATTGAAATTCTACAACGCTAGATTCATAGCTTATTCTGAAAGCTGCAACACCAACCTTCTTTTAACCCTATTGGCTAGCATCCTTCAGGAGGCAAAAGCATTTTGGAAAAGGTATTGCGCCATGATTTCTAAACTTCTAGCGTTGAATTGAAAAACTCAAAATATCTTACGGAAGAGCTCGAGGCAAGGACACATACCATATAGACATGTATCCACATGGAATTTCTCGATTCTCTTTACTACAATCCCTCATCAGGATCATATTGCTCGTCTTACTTCATTAAGTAATCAAAGTAGTTCACTATGACGTTACGTTTCGTAACTTGTGTCTAATTCCGTTTAACCCGGGACTAGGGGCCATATGTACCCATGTACTTCAAGATCGGTGCTCATATGAACAGGCGCAATCGAAGCGTGACTGAGATACATCATTCTCTAGATGACGACTTTACGACGAATATTATGGATTAAGAATACTGGTGAGCGATACGGATTTGACATTTTGGAATATCAAGATGTCTTGCCGGCATCATTGAAAGCTGTTGATACTAGCCTACGTTTGGTTATACTATGATTGTCTTTTGAATTTGGTGTTAATACTGTTATTTGGAATATAGAATGAGTCTTTGGATTAATGACGCAGATATTCTTTAATGGACGACGGCTGAATTATGAATGACGGACCAGACGCTTGTAATTAATAATATCGGTGTTCAAGAAAACTGGTCGCCGATATATTGATGTCAGAAACAATAAAGCATTCATTAGCTCTACTACATACAAGGGATATCATTTATTGAATGTTTCATTGTTGATAGAGTTGCTTGAATTTTTCATTAACAATATTTTTGTGAATTTGGAAACACAATATACCATCAGCATATAGGTTTTCCAATGGGTACTACTTGTGCACCCCTTCTGGCTGACCTATATCTGCTCTTTAAAAAACTGAATCAAAGCCCGTTCTTTCTCATCCACAAAACTCTATATAGACGATCTTCTCGCTGTGGATAATCGCAAAATGAATGAGGCAATGAAGGATATATATGCACCCTCACTGGATTTGAAGAAAACCACAGATAACCCCAACCGCACATCATATTTAGACCTATATCTCTATAAAAATGGAGCTGGCTTTCTCTCTCGTCGACTTTACGAAAATCGTAAATTATCCATTCCTGGACAGTAACATTCCAGTGTGGCCTACATATGTCGTATACATATCTCGCCTCGTAGAATTTGCTAGATCCTGTGTGAAATCTGACTGTTTTATTCAAAGTCACAAAACGATATTGCAGAAACTTATAAAACATGGCTATACCGCCCGCCACCTCTCAAAGTTTCTCGAATTTGGCGATGCATACCTCATGGTGATAGCAAAACACGAGCATAGTGTGCAAGATCTATGGCGTTACGTTTGGTAACTTGTGTCTGATTCTGCTTAATCCGAGGTTTGTGGCAGTATGATCTCATGTACTTCAAGATCCTCATGATGTTCATATGAACAGGCACAATCAAAACGTGACTGAGATACATCATTCTCTCGAAAACGACTTTACAAAACAAATCACATCGACTAGGAATACTGATCAGTGATACGGATTTGATATTTTTGGAACGTTATTATGACCAACCGCAATGCTTGAAAACTGTACACCGATTCCCTCTTGCAGGTAACTAGCCAATGTTTGCGTATACTATCATTACGCCCATTAGGACTGCCTGATGCGAATTGACTCTACACTGTTTGTACCAAGGCCATTCAACCCGCAACATGCGTATGCGCACATGTCCACATGCGTGTATATCACCAATTGTAAGCATCTGCCTGTTCTTTAGCATAGTAAGCACCGTCTGCTCCATAGTAATGGTTATACATGAATTACTCGCGACTTTTAACTTTCAATAGATTACTTAATCTATTAATTGTTTTTGACTTAGTTTTGCTACTCGTAAAACTTTCATATGCGAATCATTTAGCATCACTGTGCCTGTAAATCCGAGGGCGTGACAATGGTAATAAATTTATGAATGGAGCGCGTGCTGTATTCGCAACATTACAATGATGACAGCTGCTACTCATACACACTCCCAGCTGTTCGCAAGATGCGGTTCACATGTTTTAGCCAAGATATGTTGATAAATGGGGTTACACATTGCTTGGCAACTCATCAGAAAATTTCGGGGAGCGTATATCCTATCTCGTACAATGGAAAATCCTCCAGAATTTTCAGATTTCATCAGAATCAGTCGGCAGAGCTCTTGTCTCGGCTCAGCACTCACGCGCTGCTCGAGGGCGGAGTCAGCATAACTGTGATGGCAACTCCCATCAAAGCAAAAGTTCAAGCTGTCCTCCAGGTGGCACTACCAGTGGTTATATGTGGAAACGTGATCACAAGCGAGATCGGGTGACAATGTATCAAAATAGCAAATTCATTAGTTAATAATTCTAATTTAGAGTGCAGAAACAATAATTCAAGCTGGATGGCTGGTGGCGCCAGCTATGGGTGTACGTAGATGAAACACGATCACAGGTGACATTCTGTTGCAACGTATCCGCGCCAAGTGGAGCCACCGTTGAATCACGGTAAATAATCAAATAAATATTTTATTCTGTGAATACTGCTCATCCAATCCAATAGTGAATTTTGTTTTCAAATCTCACACGTATTTACATCAGTGTGTAATCAAGTTTGGTCAAGACACTTCAGCTAGCATGATTTTGTGGATACAGTTTAGGTAGAGGACTACAATTCTTCTGACAGGCAATGGTATACAAGTACCCCAATCGGCTTATAAACCTCCCTGATTGGGTTGTGTGCATGACTCTCGACCAATCAACCGTCCTCACTGTTTTGTAATAGTTGAGCATCCAACTAGCTAAGATATGGTTGATTCACTGCTGAGCTCAGCATAACGCAGAAACAAGAGTCACTCCAAAACCAGTGCAGTTGATGACCTCAGTATTTCCTAATATCATATCTCTCCTGGTGATCTCAATGGTCTTCATGAGGTTGGCTGTCTGCTACACGTTTTATTTTGGGCGGCAACACAATTGTATTGTTCTCACGACTATGGCAGTTTTTATACAACTGTTTCAATATGGACAAGTATATACTGGTATTTATAGCTCCTGGCTCAGAAGCCGCGAATTAGGCCAGGTGGAAAGCCTTTATATACCCGGACCACAAGATTAAAAGTGGCACCTTTAGATACGAGCATCACCAGATCAAAATCCGCACCTTTATATAACAGCACAACCAGGTTAGAACTGGTACTTTTATATACCATCTCCTCCAGATTAAAACTGGCTCATTTATATACTAGCACCACCAGACTGGAACTGGCACCTTAATATATCAGCACCATCAGATCCTCAAGAATGGACCTGATTCGCCAAAACTACACTGTTCTGTCAAAATTTCCCAATGCACCAACCATTGTGGCCGAGACTGTAGAATATCTGTATTGCTTCATCGTTAGAATCATGAAATAGAAATTCATTAACCGGCAACAGAAATACCCAAGAAGCAATCTGAATCGCCGGAATTTCGTTGTTCTGTTACAGTTTCGAACATTTTTACAATGCACCAACCATTGTGGCAGAGACTGTAAATACATAAACATATGAGTATTCAATGAATATTCAATTTTCTGTAAATCCAAATGAGAATATGCAACATGGTCTATATCATACTTTGGCCCATTCTCCTAGTTTCGATTGCATATACCATTCGCTTAAACGGCTGCAGGAATGAACTGGAGCTTGGTGAACTTTCTTGACCATACAAGTTCGGAGCGACTACATTTTTTTCAATTGGTGAAATTCGATTTGGAATTGTTTGTAAAAAGCGGAAAACGGATGAAGGCTTGGTGAATGACATTGATCATAGAAGATCGCACCCTGCAACTTATCATCCTACAATATTTCCGAAATGATGAAAGGTTAAGAGCTGGCGCGCCCCGGTACTTTATAGTATGTTATACTGGTGTCGTATTTAGCCTATTTGTATACCCCTTCGAGTAGAGTATCATGGGTAAACTGGCGGCAATGAAGGTGATACTAAAAAGCTGCGTTTTCGTCAACAATTATATTATTTCAAATCAATTAATTATTTCCCAATTTATAGTTAGATTATTTAGAGAAAATAGCAAAAATAAAAAGTTTTAAAATCGTCAAAAAAAGTCCATTTCCATAATTTGACGTCATTGTATTAAACGTCCTCAAAGCGATCAGCTTGGCCAGAGCTTGACATCAATATATATTGTGGGCGGTTTAATAGTCATAAGTCCAGATAGAAAAAATCTGCATATAAAGGAAATTGTAGAAAAGGCAAGTTCTTGGTTTATATCATAAATGATATGTGGCATCCACTCTCACTAAGATGTCAAACACTGATGCTATCGTCTTTGATAACAAGCTAAGTCATATATGCATAATATTTCACCAAGGCTAGGGAAAATAACAATCGAATACCTGTGGTCTGAGGTGAACGAAAGGCAGCGAACTATTCTTAAACTAGCTATTTTTGTTCTACTTTTACATAAACAAGCAGCCAGAGGATGCTAGGTCCCCCGCCGAAATGGCAGCAATATTTTTTAGCATTGTTGGTCTCAGGGGATATACATGAGGGAGGCAACTGCTGCTTCATATGCGCTGGATGTGGAAGGGTCTTTCTGCCTTCCCAAGTTTTAAGATCAACTCAGAACGATTGACTGAAAGTTGATTGCTTCTGTGATATAGTTTCCATGCAGTGAAGCACCGAGAAGCATCCCCAAGTGACATCTCAAGGCATTATCTGCAAACCAAATTTGACGAGAAGCTGAAGGCATCAACCTGTTGCCCGGAAACCAAATTTTAAATTTGTCACCAGTTGTCGCCACCTGTAGGTGCAAGTGAGCGAAATGCAATCCCAAGCATCATCTCATGGCATGGTAGCCTACATGTATTAGCCTATAGTATCTTCTACAGGGGGCCAATGATCGGCTGATGCAACAACAACAGCATTTTCCCAGTTAGACGGCAGATTTTGAAATCAAAAACGAGGCCGTGCTATGTCATCAGTCAACTGAGACAGTCGCGTGGTTGTGTATGAAGATTGGGGCGGGTCTTATCTAATAGTGATCCAATGAAAATGCTCGTATTAGTTTTAAAATGGCGGGGTCGAATGACCAATCACTGAACGGGAGACAGCTGGAACAGTACGTTGACATTGTCTGTTAATACAGGGGGCGTCGGAAGCAAATTCAAAGTGGTACGGCCACTATCATTGCACTTTAGGTGAGGATCCAGGGGCCGCCGAGGCCCCAGATGCTCCTGGGGTCTAGATCGCCGAAGAAGCGTTCCGAGCGATTTCTGGCGTCAATCAAAATCACTCTGCATTGAAGTGTATTTTTAGTTCTTTCCTAACCCTTTTACCATGAAAACGCAATCGATGGTTTTCTGCGATGCTGAATTACAAAAAATTGTGTATAGTATAGTACTTTATCCTAGGCATATCGTGTAGAAGTAACCGAGATGATGCATCGATAATGTATACCAAATTTTACATTGAGCATTTGAACAGTGTCAGAGATAGAGATCATTAATGATTTTACATAAATTAGAGATGGTTGCCCATCCTTCCCGTCACTCAGAGGAACTAATGTGGTTATTCATTAATGCAAGTCTCTTCATACATCGATGCTGTAAATCAAGTTTCGTATAGAACATTTGAATGGTATCAGAGATAAACATCATTAAAGATTTTGAATAAATTAAAGATGGCCGCCAAGATTTCCGCCCAATCAGAGAAACCAGATCTGTCATTCATCGTAAGTCTCTTGATGCATCAATGATGTATACCAAATTTTACACTGAGCACTCCAACGGAATCAGATATAGAGATCATTAATGATTTTGCCTAAATTAAAGATGGCCACCAAGGTTTTCAGTCAATCAGGTCCCGATTCAAAGTATCTGGATGTATCGATGATATATACCAACCTTCATATAAAACAATTGAATGGTAACCGAGATATGTAGGCTATCATTATCGATTTCGCATGAATTAAAGATGGCCTCCAGGGTTCCCAGCTAATCAGAAAAGTCTGTTTGGTAATTCGTTGAAAGTTGCTTGATGTATCGATGATGTATATCAAATTTCGTATTGACGTATTGAACAGTTGAATGGTTTCCGAGATATGGATCATTATCCATTTTGCATGAAATTAAAGATGGCTGCTAAGGTTCCCACCCAATCAGGTCCCAATTCTATAGGCTTCTGGTCCTTGACTAGGTAAATAAGCATACCAAATTTCGAATTCATCAGCGGAACAGTTTTCCGGCTATCTCGCTCACGAACGGACGTACGGACAGACGGACGTACAAGATGATGACAATACCCCATGGCCAAAATTGGCCGAGGGGTAAAAACATGGGTCTGTGCCTGATAAATTTTAAGCCTTTTGGGGTTGCAACTCATTCATAGAAAGCTCCCTGTACATGAACAACTGCACTGACAACTGCATGCCATCATCTGTCAGTCTGAAGACCGGCAAGGTTGAATTCAGTTCAATTCAGGAAATTGATCATATGCACAGTGTGCACCCAAACATTAGGAACACATTTGTAATTAATATAGTAATATACATGTGTGGAGACAAATGATTCGTGCAGAAGCTTCAGGGTAAATCATATGATGTGCAATACAATTATTTGCTAGCAAAATTGAAGGAAATGTTGTCCTTCCTTTAAGATGACACGAAATTCAAAAATCAGGGATTCAGCACTGCGGGTATTTCCCCGCCAGTTATTTCACATTATACTTCTGAAATAAAATATGGTTCATGCAAAAGCTTTAGGGTAAATCATATGATGTGGAATAGAATGATTTCATATAGCAAAATTGAAGGCCCATTTTGACTGGAACGGACAAGAAGAAGAGAAACTCAGTGGTGCCACCTTCAGGCAGATGTTGCTGAAATGCAATACGGACTGGCGTCCTGTTGCAAGGAATGCGTATTCCGAATTTCGGAATAATCCAACACAGCATTAGGAAGAACAGATGTACACGGGAAAAAAATCTATTTTGACCCAGTGGCGCCATCTTCAGGCCGATGTTGCTGAAATGCAATACGGACAGGCCTCTTGTCGCAAGGAATGCGAATGCTGAATTTCGGAAGAATCCAACAAAGCGTTAGGAAGTTATCGCTTCGAACAGACATGCACGGACGTACACGAACATCCACGGACTCAAAGAAGCAAGAACCAGTGGCGCTACCTTCAGGCAGATGTTGCTGAAATGTAATACGGACTGGCGTCTTGTCACAAGGAATGCGTATTCCAATTTTGGAAGAATCCAACAAAACTTTAGGAAGTTATCACTTCGAACAGACATGCACGGACGTACACGGACATCCACGGATGCAAAGAAGAAAGAACTAGCGGCGCCACCTTCAGGCAGATGTTGCTGAAATGCAATATGGACTGGCCTCTTGTCGCAAGGAATGCGAATGCTGAATTTCAGAAGAATCCAACAAAGCGTTAGGAAGTTATCGCTTCGAACAGACATGCACGGACGTACACGAACATCCACGGACACAAAGAAGTAAGAACCAGTGGCGCCACCTTCAGGCAGATGTTGCTGAGATGTAATACAGACTGGCATCTTGTCGCAAGGTATGCATATTCCGAATTTCGGAAGAATCCAACAAAGCGTTAGGAAGTTATCACTTCGAACAGACGTACACGGACATTCACGGATACGAAGAAGCAAGAACTAGTGGCGCCACCTTCAAGCAGATGTTGCTGAAATGCAATACGGACTGGTGTCTTGTCGCAAGGAATGCGTTTGCCGAATTTCGGAAGAATCCAACTAAGCGTTAGAAAGTTATCGCTTCGAACAGACATGCGCGGACGTACACGGACATCCACATACGCAAAGAAGCAAGAACTAGTGGCGCCACCTTCAGGCAGCTGTTGCTGAAATGCAATACGGACTGGCGTCTTGCCGCAAGGAATGCATATTCCGAATTTCGAAAGAATCCAACAAAGCGTTAGGAAGTTATCGCTTCGAACAGACATGGACGGACATCCACGGACACAAAGAAGCAAGAACCATTTTAAAGTCCCCGGCCGCGTTGCGGCGGGGGACAATAAGATCTGCGCACGGATAACGTTCTCTGTTTCATTGCACCCCCCCCCCCCCCCCCCCCCCTGCCAAACGTATGGAACTAATTAATTCTACCTTTAACCATTCAGCAGTTCACAGAAGAACTGGGAAAAATGAAATCCAACGCCTAGTGCTGGATATATCTAGCCCAGGCGATAAAAGAAATATTTAGGAAAAAATGTCCTTGTCTGCGTTCCGTTCGTTGTACAGTTCACAGTTGATTCAGTTCATTTCCATAATGGGCATAATAGTTTATTTTGAACTTATCATTACAGATTTTCCCATTCGAGATTTCATTTTATAAGATTAGGATACAGTATTGTATGGGGAATATGATGGACTAACTCAAAAGTTCGATTTTCAGACGTGTATTTTTTGTCAAACAATCAGGTTTACCTCGATATTAGATCTACAGAAAATGGCTGACATATTAACGAAACGATCGATCCAATATGAAATGCAATAGAATGGTCCAGTGCATGGAGTTCCAACTGGTTTGCCACAACGGCCACCTGATATTCCATCATTCTCCTTTATGCCGTACCTCTCAAGCAGAGCAAGCATCAGCTCTAACATTCAATATTCAGCCGTCGACCAAAAAAGTCTTTTTACGTCAATAATCAAAGACCTATTTCGCATGACATTTAGCACCAATTCCAAATGTGTATGAAATAAAACTATTAAAAACACACGGTGGTCTCACATCTTATAGCTGTATAGCTGTTATGTAACAGATACAAGTATAATATTGTATTCATGCATGGGCGAACAGTTTGAACAATCATTATGCACTGCCCTACCTACAAGACAAGAAGGGATGGATGGGTGTGATGGCTACGAATGTCCCGATGATTAGTGTCCCTCCTCATAGTCTTATCTTTAGGAATAACTTTCCGTCCTCATTTACAAATCTGGAGAGAAATTTTCTATATGGGTTACAATATATGAGCCACTTTTAGCTACCGGAGGATCTAAGCCTCCAAATCGATACGTTATGGCTGTTCAAAACGTTCCTGTGTGCATGAGTCTTTTACTTGTACCGTGCCTCACCTATGCATGTAGCATTTAGAGAGGTATAGACTCCGATATACAATCTTGTTCTGCAGGTATACCAGACGACATTGGACAAGAACACTCTGTGCCAGGGATTGTATGTTTATGTGTTCGAGCCCGTAGGTGCTAAGATGGTGGATTTCAAAACCTTCAAAACAAAGACGACACGTAACAAATTGAAGGTTTCTGTGCCAGAGGATTTCAAGAATTATCTTGGGTGTAAGCCACATCATCAGAAATAGATTAAACGAATCGCTTTGTTCAAAGAGATTAGCAAACGATCTATAGGTCTTCATCTGTATGCGACCTCCAAATTCTGTAAGAATTGGTCTTCATCTCGGAAAAAGGGTCAAAGAAATATGACAGGTCAAATAACCACTACTGATGAAAAATGTTCCTTCAAATTCCACCTTCGACATCATAAGTGAGAAAAATGTTAGTCAGTATCACAGCCTGTAATGAAATGTTGGTCACAGTAGTTCAACATAGATAGAAAAATCTGCATATATGGGAAATTGTAGAAAAGGCAAGTTCTTGGTTTATATCATAAATGATACTACAAGGTGTAGGCTAGTCCTCTAGACAGGATTATTATGCACATGGTGAGTACATTCAAGTTATCCTACAGACCAGAAAAGTGACGGAATAGGAAACAGCATTCCTGGGATGCCTAATTTTGCAGTTACATCTTAGTATAGAGGTTTTAGTGTGCAATATCCAGTGACTTCAGACTACAGACTGTTGTAATATTGATGACTGCTTCTCTTATGCTACAATGCTTTCATATGTAGATAGTGGAAGAGAGCTAATTCATTGAATATCCCGCCTTGTTCCAAGAAAATTGAAGATGATTTTTCACAGTCCCGCCCTGCCCATACTCTACCGTCCATGTTGAAAATATTCAGTCTTGCGCAGTCGTGCATGATTTGAAATGTCTCTAACAGCAGTTTATCCTGCATCAGCTTGCAAAAGTTTTCTATGGCCGCGGGTGAAGGTAATAAGGGCGCTAATGATGATGATGTCCTCGCAAATTTTAGATAACAGATTTTCAATTAGTTCACCCAAAGAAAATCTCCTTAATATATTTCATTTATTAACAGTCTAGCACCAGATGGTTTTAAAACAGGTGATACCAGAATTATCCTTCGATTTATGAAGCCAGGAAGTCGAGACAAATGGACGCCTCGAATACTCGTACTATTCAAATATTGCCAGAACAGGGCTGTAACATATTGATGATAATTATTATACAGTTAAACGTGGCAGGGATTTATGATGCCCTGATGATGCCAATAAAATCGCCGTCTATGCCACGATCCCTCAGAGGTTTTGTTGACTTCTGGAACGACAAGATGAATCTGCTGTTGGCTGGATGGATATCGGTAATCGCCTATTCCTGTATTCAAGCGGCCTGTCCGCATGAAGCGACTGGACTCCGAGGGTGGGCGGATGCATCGAGATGGCCCAATGGAGAGGTGAGCTCACACGCCTAATTCCCCGATTATATGTTCTCACTAAAACTGGTCAATGTGTGATGAATTTTACAAAAAGGTGGAGGAGAGAGTATTAATGTCGATGAATTTATGCTTGCACATAGGTTCGATTCCTTCAGTTTACCGGATTATCCTCACATCACCAGTTTCTGTGCCTCAGGTGGGGACCGTCTATATAGCGTTTGATGAAGAAGAAGGAACCTGCGCGATCAGAGCATCATGGGTAATTTCAAAATGGCGGCTACGAGGGAATACCCGAAAATTGCGGTTTTCTTAGTTTCCGTCCTAAAAATGTCAAATACTAGTTTATTTCACATCATATAATTCTTTCTATTGAGAATGCTACTCTGGAAACAGAACGTCACCGTGACATTATTAGATTAACCATCTCGGATTTACCAACATTTTATGGTGAAGCTTGATCCAAACATACGGTGGCGAGTTTCAGTATATAAGTTTCAATGATATCGAAGAGATTCAAGAAGAGCAGGGACCAATTAGACGTGTATGGGTTATAAATTCTTCGTTGCATTTATGTATGCATGTATTAATTTTGTCGAAGGCTTTGAATGTAAATGAACCACGCCGATTCTCGTCACCTCGTACTGTCAAACAAATATCCCCAGAATGGGCTGCGGAGATCAACTTACGTGATTTTGATGTACATTTGAGATTTTGGCGACGATCATGGATTATAGATGTCTTTAAAGATCTAATGAGCAGTTTACTCGAGGGAATCGACTTTCTGAATCTTGAAAACCTCTATTATACACATAATGCTAATTTCTGCAAAAAAATAGAAGCTTTGTAAGACATGATTTACCTGATTTCGGCAACAATTTTGGAATTTGGAAGCTAATAAGGAGGATTTTTAAAGCACGGGGCCAACTTTCTTGGTCCTGCAAATACCATATTAAACACAAGCAACTCTGTGATAAAAACAGTTGCTTATAACCAATTACTTTATTTTGGTGGCCATTTTGAGTTTTGGTGTTCATCTTGGATTTGAGACAAAATTTCATTTAGCATATGAAGATGTTAAAACCACACAGAAATGATCAGAAACTTTTGACAGATAAACCCTTCGATTTTCCAGATCGGGGACATGCTTAAGTGCTCAGGCTGCCTTTATGAGTGTTAAATTTTCTTTCCTGAGGCTGAGAAGATATCGGTGTCAGCATTAAGCCGTCAGCCATAACGAATTCCCGCAACATGGAACAAAAACACAAGCAGCCAGAATAAAACTACAACTGAACACAAACTATTTTTCTATGTTACAGAGATGAGGTCAAATATCAGAACATTAAAATCGTGATTCTCAATTTATCAATGCTCATTGAATTTCAAATAGATTCATGTGTCGCGACTATTATGGCTAGTATGTTGCTATCCTAAGACTGGTTCAGAGTTACAGAAGCTGTTGTTATTTTATGGACCAGAAGCCAGTGACTGACGCAGATCTGATCATCTCTGACGCCGTGTTGCTCAATGAGACCACACCTCGGTTACGGACGATCACTATAACATCGACTGGTCATCTGGTGTGGGACCCGTCTGGAGACTATCACCTGACCGTCAGTAGTATCATTATCGAAGGAAGACTAGATATTGGTAGTGAAAACTGTAAATTCGACGCTAAAGCTCACATTACTCTGACAGGTAAGTCCGTTTATTGGGGCGGTTGTGTGGCACTCAGCCCCATTCTGTGATCAGCTTTGTGTGCCATGACAAGCTTTTGTTATAGCTTTTAACATTTCAGCCCTTTCTATCTACTATTGTTAATCTTTTTTGTTATTATTATCGTTAATTATTTACGTCAGTTTTGTCCAGTTAAGTATTATTATTTCCTTATCTTTCGTTCACTGTTACTCTCTCATTCCGGTAGACATTTTCAATAAAAGTAACATTGTGGCCATTGTCTTCACATCTGTCATGTCCTCTCTAGTATAATATACTGTTCTATATTAATCTGATATGTAAAGCCCGTCGACTTAAAACAAAGAATATTAAAAAAATTGAACGTGAATGCTATCTATCGAATGACGTCACTACATATTACAGCTGGTACTGATTGGACGTGCATCAACAGTAGGACCAGATTAAGGACGTGGTGAAGTAGCGTGGACAAGTGGTCCAAAGCAAGACTGATTCATGCGGTGTCTAAGGATTGCACAAATGTTGGAAATTTCGAATTAAAACCTATTACCAATATAATTCCTGTTTTGTAAAATTGTATGCAGGTGACAGAGACACGGCGCCCAAGTTGACGAAAGATGTCGACCAGAAAGGCATCCTCATTATGTCTATGTTCAAGGAGTATACAACAACGTGTTGTACTTCAAATATCTTTCAATAGCAATATATATATTTATTCATATGTAAGGCTACAGAGAAAAAAACTACACATAATGTAGAGTATGAGCTGAAACTGTATATTATACTGCTAAACCGAATATATATATTTGATACTTCAGCCGCACCTCAACGGGATCGGATCCGCCGGACACTCTTTACGATATGAATCCAACTGTTCTATATGATACTTGATTTAACGATAATCGAAGTTATCCTATATCACACATATTGCCTTTGCCATTTGAACCATTAATTCCACGGCCCTGTATCCGACATTTTGGCCAACATACTGGACCCAAACAGAACAATTACTTCTCAATGAGTATGTTTTAGTCCTGTCTAGTAAAAAGTAAGAAAATCGATATACAACTTATACGAACATTGCAATACGGAGGGGGTGTCATTCGAAGATGTAAGCACTACCTCTATCGCAACAAATTTGAGAAACATCGCATTAAAACATATTAGCAGTTATAATTTTTGTTTTGCAAACTTGTGTGAAGGTGACAGAGACACGGCGCCCAAGTTTACGGAGGATGACGACCAGAAAGGCATCATCCTTATGCCCGGAGGAACACTGGAGATCCACGGGAAACAGAAACTCTCTTGGACCAAGCTTACATCCACTCTCCCTAAGATGTCAAACACTGATGCTATCGTCTTTAATAACAAGGTAAGTCATATATGCATAATATTTCACCAAGGCTAGGAAAAATAACAATCGAATACCTGAGGTCTGAGGTGAACGAAAGGCAGCGAACTATTCTTAAACTAGCTATTTTTGTTCTACTTTTACATAAATAAGATCTGCGCACGGATAACGTTCTCTGTTTCATTCCACCTGCCAAACGTATGGAACTAATTAATTCTACCTTTAACCATTCAGCAGTTCACAGAAGAACTGGGGAAAATGAAATCCAACGCCTAGTGCTGGATATATCTAGCCCAGGCGACAAAAGAAATATTTAGGAAAAAATGTCCTTGTCTGCGTTCCGTTCGTTGTACAGTTCACAGTTGATTCAGTTCATTTCCATAATGGGCATAATAGTTTATTTTGAACTTATCATTACAGATTTTCCCATTCGAGATTTTTATCTTTCATTTTATAAGATTAGGATACAGTATTGTATGGGGAATATTATGGACTAACTCAAAAGTTCGATTTTCAGACGTGTATTTTTTGTCAAACAGTCAGGTTTATCTCGATATTAGATCTACAGGAAATGGCTGACATATTAACGAAACGATCGATCCAATATGAAATGCAATAGAATGGTCCAGTGCATGGAGTTCCAACTGGTTTGCCACAACGGCCACCTGATATTCCATCATTCTACTTTATGCCGTACCTCTCAAGCAGAGCAAGCATCAGCTCTAACATTCAATATTCAGCCGTCGACCAAAAATGTCTTTTTACGTCAATAATCAAAGACCTATTTCGCATGACATTTAGCACCAATTCCAAATGTGTATGAAATAAAACTATTAAAAACACACGGTGGTCTCACATCTTATAGCTGTATAGCTGTTATGTAACAGATACAAGTATAATATTGTCTTCATGCATGGGCGAACAGTTTGAACAATCATTATGCACTGCCCTACCTACAAGACAAGAAGGGATGGATGGGTGTGATGGCTACGAATGTCCTGGGGATTAGTGTCCCTCCTCATAGTCTTATCTTTAGGAATAACTTTCCGTCCTCATTTACAAATCTGGAGAGAAATTTTCTATATGGGTTACAATGTATGAGCCACTTTTAGCTACCGGAGGATCTAAGCCTCCAAATCGATACGTTATGGCTGTTCAAAACGTTCCTGTGTGCATGAGTCTTTTACTTGTATCGTGCCTCACCTATGCATGTAGCATTTAGAGAGGTATAGACTCCGATATACAATCTTGTTCTGCAGGTATACCAGACGACATTGGACAAGAGCACTCTGTACCAGGGATTGTATGTTTATGTGTTCGAGCCCGTAGGTGCTAAGATGGTGGATTTCAAAACCTTCAAAACAAAGACGACACGTAACAAATTGAAGGTTTCTGTGCCAGAGGATTTCAAGAATTATCTTGGGTGTAAGCCACATCATCAGAAATAGATTAAACGAATCGCTTTGTTCAAAGAGATTAGCAAACGATATATAGGTCTTCATCTGTATGCGACCTCCAAATTCTGTAAGAATTGGTCTTCATCTCGGAAAAAAAGTCAAAGAAATATGACAGGTCAAATCACCACTACTGATGAAAAATGTTCCTTCAAATTCCACCTTCGACATCATAAATGAGAAAAATGTTAGTCAGTATCACAGCCTGTAATGAAATGTTGGTCACAGTAGTTCAACATGTTCAAACGGTCGGTGCTCGGAGTACCGAAGATGGCGTCGCCATGATTTCTTGAGAGGGGGTCGTTTCTTATGCTTACTTATTAGAGAGCCCAACACTGTGCTGGTCAACATAGGAAAATAACATATGGTTGGGCGCTGAAGGGGGGTCGTTCGCACCGAACGACCCCCCTCCCCCCGCCCCCAACGACGCCCTTGACGATTGTTAGTGTCTGAGGCTCAGAATCCCGCTCAATCAGTGTAAAAGAAGGTCAGAAATGAGTTGACGTCATCGCAGATTATACTTTCAAGTCATCGGTGTTCGGAGTGTACAATGAGTACATTTGATAGATTTTCGTTTGCTAGTAAACATTCACAGTAAATAATGTGCAGTTTATTCATTAATCCCGTCGTTCTAAGCACTTCTGGCTGTGTCAGACATATGCACTTATTTTGCTGACTTACACCAACCGAAGCGCGCAGGCGTATAGTGTTCCAGCAGCTCATAGATAAAGCGGTCCCAAATATTAGTGTCGGTTGCTTTAAGATAAGGAAGAATACTATTAGGAACTGTTGATCAATATGTCAGCCTATTTTTAAATGTTAGTCATTACCTCAGTCTGTAGTCAAATGTTGCTGAATATCTCAGCTTATATTGAAATGTTGCTAAATATATCAGCAGATAGTGAAATGTTGCTCAGTATATCAGCATATTAAAATGTTGATCAATATCGCAGCCTGTGGGGATTTGGGGCTCAATTTATCAGCCTATGGTTAAATTTGGTCTATATCTCAGCTAGTAGTGTAATATTGCACAATATCTTAGCCGAAATTTTGGTCAATATTTCAGCCTATAAAGAAATGCTGGTCAATACCTAAGTCTGTAGTGAATGTTGCTCAATGTCTCAGTCAATTTTGCTGAATATCCCAGACTGTAGTGAAATGTGGCTCAGTATCTCAACCAAAAGTGATGTTTTTTCGTGAAATTTTGCGTAAAAGTTCTTTGCTCCATTTTAGCCATCCATATCATGACAGTAAGTGCCGTTGTTATGTAAATAAGCAATACAATCAGTTACCATAACAACAATGTTTGAACAGCTACAATTCCTTTCCATGAGAAATATTAGTCACATCAAATTGAATACTGGTAATAGCCCATAGCAAGCGATTTCCATGGTAACCTGATAACTTTAAATTCATATTTATCGGCAAAGAGGTTAATCTATACTAGTAGTTTGTAGTGTAGTAAGCAGTGGTCAAGTTTTTAAAATCTGCTCGTTCGGATTAGTTGAAGTAAATATACTACAAACTAATCTAATCTTACAATACATATGACATCACTTGTCTCACTTGCATACGAGTATTTCAGTGTATGTTCTCCACATTTGACTGGCCATATCTCAGGAACTTCTGGATGATTTGCCATGCACCAAATTACATTTTGTTTATTTGTTAATGTCTATTTCGCCAGATTGATACTGACATTATGAAATATCCGTTTAGGAGTCCCCAGTTTAATATGATCTCCACCACGTCTGTATATATCTGAAATAATTATAGATTCTATAATCAAATATCTTTTATCTTAAACCGTTTACCCTTCCACCAATGATATTATAATATGACACATATGGCATCCATTTGTCAAGTATGATGTGGGGATATAAGCTCTTAACACAAGGCTATTCTATGGATAACAACTTCTTTACTGCTCTTAGTCAAACTCTACAAACAATATAGTGCTGACTGAAGAATGAAATCCAAACACACCTTCTGCCTTGTGATTTCTTGTATTTTGTTATGCATCACTTTTATCATCATAATTTACAGACTGTCATTTAGCTATCAAATGTAGAAGTGTTCGCAATCAGCGTTCCCCCGGAGTTTTGGGCTAAAGAAACACTGGGGGTGATGTTACAGTATTGTTTGTATTTTTCTAGCTATTTCTAACGGTAAAATCGTGATGGTGGCATCTCAAAAGAAACTCTTTAGCGGGGTATTGGTCAAAGATCCTGTATATGAAGCCGTGGAGACATTGCTATTTGGAGAAGTGAATGGTCAGTCGGTTCTTCGAGATGCCACACCCAACTCTGGTGATTCTTATGCGCTGTTTACTGTAAAAGGTAAGCATGTTTGCGTTTTAATATATTCACGTTTAGATACAAAGTTGGTCCAAAAATCCACGATAACCGTCTGTCAAATTCTATTGCAGTACTGATACATACGTAGTGTCATAAAAACACCCTCATCAAATGCTATTTTTGAACATTATCATATACCGTGTTCCGTCAACCGTATTGGATAAGTGGTATTGAATGCCTAACTTATCAGTAATATACGGTACCTGGTGGAATGAGTGCTAGGGGTCAAAGAAAGGGCACCCAGTCACCAAAGAGACACCGGTCGAGCAGATTGCCAGGGTCAGCAAGCGGATGAGGCTATTTTCGTCGGGGGTCGAAGAAGGGGCACGGAGGTGAGTATATCCCTCGGTTGTAGCCTCTATACCGAAAACTGCATCTGAGACTTACATACGTTACGTCTAAACATTCAATAATAGGCCAAACTCTTTTCAGAGAAAATAGGATTTAATGCATCATAAGGTTCCACTATTGTGCACTAACACGGCACCATTTTTAACTTAAATGCAGCTCAAAAGTGGTACTACCTGCAGGAATACGAGAAAAGCTGAGGAGGTTTTCTCTCTGGTCAACTGTCTCGTAACAATCAGTAGATATTAAATAACGCATCAAGTGTTATGTCATGAAACCGCACGCATATATTTATTCATAACCCCCTCCCCCTTACTATTGAAACAGTTTCATCTGAGCTTTTAAGACCCTGTTGACTTAATAGATTGCGCAGAGTTCGATGTACTGCAAATTTAACCTCTCTTCTTTTGTGATGTATCACCCACCGGGAGGAGTTTATCCCGTAAGTACTATCTGAAATGAAAAAAATAACGGTTATGTATTTTCCCATAATACAGAGGAACTACCATTCGGGCACGGAAATATAATATTGCAAAAAAAAGAACTCCCCAATGGAATGGATAGCGCATTCGCAGTTACAAATTTACACGCATTCACATGCATTCGAATCTTGGTGAGGTAATGATTTCACTTCCTGTACCGTTTGATTAACATGGAAACCCCAGTGTACGGAAAACCGGACTGATGATTTTACGATAGCTACTGGGTAAATTGGTATAAAACTCGAGAGATCAACGTCAAATAAACCAGGAAGTATGTCAACTGTTCAGTCCAACATATCTTGAAAGGTAAATGATCGCTTAAACGATAGGTACAAAGGACAGTTATTACCCCAGATTCTCGCAATTGCAAAAGGGCAATGCATATCCTTGTGTCAATATTTACTGACGGAATTATGCTAGCTCGCCCTGTAGGAATGAATCGGCATTTCGCTAGCCTGAACATGCAGTACAGAAAGACCTTCCTCGAATATTGACATAGGCAACGTAAATATGCAAAGCAGATTTTATACATAGAATCACAGACTACATAAATAGAAATGTCTGCTGTCTAAATAGCTAAGTTCTAATTAGACATTCCAGTTGCTGTTCCTCGCCGACGACCTGTAGGAACGTGTATATAGATATTACATCGAGGGAACCGAGACGAGGACCAATAGCTTTTAATGCCTTTGTAGATAGTCTTCATGAGTCGAGTAACCCCGCCTTATCCTCCCGACTGGACTGAACCCTGACATCCAGCAAACATTACTGACGTGGCACTAAATGAAGCAATACGTCAGCAGGCATCTACTCAGTCAGATTACCAACAAGCTATAGCTAGGTGTCGAGGAAAGGTTTCCTGGAGTGTCATATGTTTATTAGGCGTCGTCAATTTTTGCCACCTCTTGCATATCGCTCAATTTTAAGTCAAAATTCTTGTGCCTGTGATTCATGAACTAACACAATTTCGAATGGTGTGATGGCGATAAACCAGGCAAAGACCTTCACAAGTATATGCTGAGAAGTGTCAGTGGATGTTTCATGGACCACTTTAAAGAAGCCTTACATATGATGAATGATGTTCTCTTTACAGAATAGGAAGCTATGGCCAGTCATCAGTCATAGAGCCGAACGTATATGATCTCCTGAAATACAAGAGCGAGTGCTGGCATCAAGGTCTTAAAACCACTTCGTGGAAATACGGTGCACAAAAGTTATTGAAAATAGAAAATAAAAATAGAAAATGGATCCAAGTATCGCAGAACAATGAATATTACTTAGAATGTTTCATGTCCAGACGTGTATCGTGTGAAAAGCTGAATTGAACCGAGTGACTCTTACACTAATGGGTTATTTTCCTTTATTTCATGTTGTTCAGTGGTATTAACTATTACCCTCATTATGCAATACATTTTGTAGAGCGAGTAAATCAATATCGTATTATCGAGCTGTTGACGATTTCTGACATTGCTTCGAAAAAGTACGATTTGTACTTGTACGCGTCTTCGTGGATTTATAAATAACCTAATTGTATATCATAGCGTTGCTTCAGCATTTTTGTGCTTGTTATCGTTTATGAACTCTCTAGCTCCAAGCTCACTGAGATCCGGAATCCTTCCAAGCCCAACTATCCCATCCCCGAGCTCCAAGCTCTCAGCAAGACACATGGTCGTGAGCCTTCATTTAACGATGGATGCCAGAGGAGACGAGAGCCATGACTTTCGCATGTCACTTGCGTAAGTCAAGGCTCTCTTCTCCTCGGACACCCGCCGTATAATGCTGTGTTACGAGATCGGATCTCGGGGATGGGACAGTTGGG
>JAVTVY010047093.1:0-22871 GCA_036873755.1 Hanleya hanleyi | reverse complement strand
TAAGTTTTTCACACTTGGCGGCCTACCCCAGTCTGTTCAGACTGATCAGGGATCTAATTTCATGTCAGAAATCTTTCAACAAGTCGTGCATGAATTGGGAATAAAGCAGTATAATCATCTGCATACCACCCAGAAAGCCAAGGCGCATTATAAAGATTTCACAAGACATTAAAGGACATGATTAGGACTTATTGTTTTGACACTGAGAAAGACTGGGATGAAGGCATACATTTGTTATTGTTTGCTGTTAGAAAGTCTGTTCAAGAGTCTTTAGGCTTCAGTCCATTTGAATTAGTCTTTGGTCATACAGTTAGAGGACCACTTAAATTGCTAAAGGAAAAGTTCCTAGACAGTGATCTTGACTCATGTAGGCTCTTACAATATGTGTCGGACTTTCGCACCAGGTTGACTAAACCACGTGATTTGGCCATGTCAAATTTAAAGTCAGCACCAAAAGGTATGAAAATAACCTATAATAAACATGCCCTTAAACGAAGTTTCAATCCTGGTGAGAAGGTACTGGCTTTTCTGCCTATTCCTGGTAATCCACTTAAGGCTATAGTATTAAGGTCCTTATGTCATTGAAAAGAAATTAAGTGACATTCATTATGTAATTCAGACTCCTGACAGGCGTAAAAAAAAACAGTTATGTCATGTAAATATGTTAAAATTATACATAGACAGAGATAGCACTAACAGTACTGTACATCCTGTAAGTGTGGTTAGTTCTGACCCTGATAATAATGAAACTTGTGAAGAGCCCACGACAGCGGCGAAATTACAGAACTCTCATATTCTGCTTTATTTGGATTCCAAGTTGTGTCATCTTGAACCAGCGAGTCAGGAAGAACTTCGAACTGAAACATTCCTACTCGGACTGATACAATTTCACATGACGTCAATGTCGGAGATTCTAATCCAGTAAAGCAGCACCCATATCGTTTGAATCCCATTAAACAAAACTACCTGAAAAAAGAGATTCAGTATTTATTGGACAATGACTTCATTGAACCAAGTAATAGTAACTGGAGTTCACCTTGTATCCTCGTTCCAAAGCCAGATGGCAGTTACAGGATGTGTACTGACTACAGAAATAGTCCAGTCAATCTGCGGTTTGACCTAGAAAAAAATGCAATAGAATTGCGGTTTGCTGCAACTACTTCCTCAAACTATCCCGAACAACATGTAGATGAATATAAGTGGGGGAAATTTTTTAATTTGCATAAATCCAAGATGGCCGTTCTGCGCGATATTTTCGGTCAATTTTACACAGTATACACTCTAATACCTTGGGCAGAGTTGCTCAAATTAACCACTACAAATTAAAACAAACATTCACACTGATAATATTTGTAGATATTGACCAAGCAAATAGCCAAGATGGCTGCCATTTTCAAGATGGCCGCTGTTCAGACAGTCGGATACCATCTCCAGCATGTTAATCCAACGGTAACGGTGGTCCTTCAAGGAATGATGGTAACGTTGATTCTTCAAAGAATGGAGATAACGGTGGCTCTTCAGGTATGAAAGTAACGGTGATCCTTCAAAGAATGGAGGTAATGGTGGGCTTGCAGGCAACGGCGGACCATCAGGTATGGAGGTAACGGTGGACAATCAGGTATGGAGGTAAAGGCGATCTACCAGGTATGGAGGTAACGGCGGACCATCCGGTATGGAGGTAACGGCGATCTACCAGGTATGGAAGTAACGGTGGACCATCAGGTATGGAGGTAACGGTAGACCATCAGATATGGAGGTAACGGTGATCTACCAGGTATGGAGGTAACGGTGGACCATAAGGTATGGAGGTAACGGTGGACCATCCGGTATGGAGGTAACGGCGATCTACCAGGTATGGAGGTAACGGTGGACCATCAGGTATGGAGGTACCGGCGATCTACCAGGTATGGAGGTAATGGTGGACCATCAGGTATAGAGGTAACAGTTATTCTACAAATACAAGCGTCTAGTCCGTCTTTCAATATTCATCCGTCATCATTATTGAATTTTCGCGTTCATAATCCAAAGACCTAATTCATATAAAGCATTAGCACCAAATTTAAAGAATGAATCATGGTATACATAAAACTAGGCTAGTTTCCTGCAAGAGAGAAGAAAGGAGGTAATGGTGGACCTTAATGTATGGAGGTAACGACGGTCTATCAGGTATGGGGGTAACGGAGATCCTTCAACGAATGGAGATAACGGTGGACCTGTATTGGTGGTCCTTCAGGTATGGCGGAAACGGTGGTCCTATATATATGGAGGTAACGCGGACCTTCAGTCATGGAGGTAAGGGTGACCACCCAAAGAATGGGGGCAACGTTGGACCTTCAGGTGTGAAGGTTACGCTGCTCCTGCAAGGAATAGAAGCAACTGTGGCCCTTCAAGGAATGAAGGTAATGGTGGACCTTCATTTATGGAGGTAACTGATGTCTTTCAATTTTGGAGATATTAAAGGTGGTCCTTTCAGGAATGGACGTAACGGTGGAAATGGTCGTAATGGTGGACCTCCAAACGGTGGTCCTTCAGTAATGTGGATAACAATGGTCGTTCAAGAATGGAATAACGGTGGATGCATGGAAGTAACGGTGGTCTTTCCATTATGGAGGTAATGGTGGTCCTTCAGTTATGGACCAGGAGGTAATGGTGGTCCTTCAAGTAATGGAGGTAACGTTTGAACTTCAGGTATATAAGTAACAGTGAAGCGACGATAGACCCCCAGGAATGGAAGTAACTGTGGTCATTCAATTATGGAGGAAACGATGGCCCTTCAGTTATGGAGGTAATGATGGATCTTCAGTTATGTGGATAACAATGATCCTTCAAGTAATGGAGGTAACGTTTGAACTTCAGGTATACAAGTAACGATGATCCCTGGGGTACGGAAGCAACGGTAGACCTCCAGGAATAGAGGTACCGGTAACGATGATCCTTCAAGCAATATAGGAAATGGTGGTCCTTCAAGGAATGGAGGTAACTGCTATAGCCAATGGTATCCCGTCTGCGAATCTATAAGGCTAGCCCACACGGCAACATCTTCTATATCTCACCATGAACGCTACCGAGGCCACGCTGACCGATGTAAACTTTGAACCGCACGATGGGGATATTCTAGCGGAAGCGTTACGTAGAACCCACGTTCAACTCGATGCTATTATCAATACACCTCAAGGTGGTGCCTCTCAGTATCAACGCATGCGTTGTCATCTTATCACGCTCTTAGATGACATCCAATTGTTGACCCGAGTATGTCTTCTACTGCATAAGAAACAGATAGGATCCGAAGACGATACCAACACAACTACCCGTGCCCAGAATCTGCTGACATTGCATGTGGCATTTCAAAGCTTCATAGAGACGCAGCTGGAAACTGGAAATTATCTTCTTCAATCGACTTTGAGTGACAATGAGGGCTCCGAAAACGTCCATTCCCAATAAAGACCCCTGTAATTCCCCGAGGATCGTCCTAGAGACGAAACTTATACCGTTGTATAGACTGTGTGTCCGCCAAATCTCGCCAAACACCTCTTTACGACATTTCAAGTTGTCATACCTATATCATAACTCTATGAGAGACATTTTTGCATTCCTTTAGAAACCTCCCAGTGGAAATATTCGTACATAAACATTGAATGGAAGACTAGATGTCGAAATGATACCCACGACAATGGAGATGTATTTCACATAAGCAGTTTTCTCTCATTATTTGTGCAGTGCTATTAGTTGATGAATAAAGCGATTATTTAGTAGTCTTCGTATTGCTTTGTCTCTATTTTATACTAGTCATATAATTCCTCCTCCTCCTCCTCCTCCTCCTCTTCCTCCTCCTCCTCCTCCTCCTCCTCCTCCTCCTCCTCATTCCTCCTCCTCCTCCTCCTCCTCCTCCTCCTCCTCCTCCTCACATACGCTATGGTAACTTACCAGGTAGCCGTATGGATAAAGGCCCTCATCTCCCCAAACGCTCTTCATTGCACCTCCGAAACTTCCCGTTCTCTACTACTTCTGTGTGATCTATAAATAGAACAAGGGTTTGCACAGAAAAGAAAAAAAACTGGTATGCTAGGGCGTTAGGATAAGGCGTTAAGGTAAGACCTAACAGACCGCTATGTAGGGAGAGATAACTTTTGTTGGGCCGTACCGTGACCGGAAGTGACCTTTGACACGGATATGACGTCAACTTGACCTACTAACCTAGTTGCAAAGGTCGTCTCGACCTACTTATGACCACACACAAATTTACATTCTCCGGGTGCAAGAAAGAGTATACTATGGCTCCAAGTGTGTGAATTTGCTGCCTGTGCTGGAACACTATGGTTGACAAATCGTCTTATTTTCCCATAAAACATACACATTTTACATTCTCCGGGTGCAAGAAAGAGCATATTATCGCTCCAAGTGTGTGTGTGTGGATCCAGTACACTACCACCACCACCACCACCACCACCACCACCACGCATGCGCACCCGAATAGCGGGGAAAGTTACGGAGATACGATAAATCCGTATAGGAGCTTTACGATAGACCTCGACACGAGGAATACAACGTCGCAAACGGCGTGCGCGTATGTCGCTTATTTCTCGAGAAATGGTAGAATCAGGTGACACCGATTATCGTCTAATTGCGGCGAAAGTTACCGTCGGGCGATAACATTGTATAGGACCTTTATTGCGCATCTATACGAGAGGAATACGATACCGTAAGCCGCGAGTCTCTATCATTCTTAGTTCCCGAGATATCGCCATGGGTAATTTATGGAAAATTCGACGAAAATCGGCAAAGTCCAAAAAAAAAAAACCAAAAAAAACCAAAAAAAAAAAAAAAAAAATCGAAAAATTGTTTTGGTCTGAAACGAAATTTCTAGGCTTTAGGCGTATAATTACGGATTCTGTCTATTTGTCGAGTATATCTTATTGAAGTTTACGGGGAAAACAGCCGTCTCAGTGAACCGACCAATCGTGCGTGACGAAGTATATATTAAATTACGCTGCAGTTGCCCTCGGGCTACAACCACACGTGCGTGACGAAGTGTATCCTTGTAACACTCGCTATACCTTACATACCTTCGTAATTCGCTTGACTGCTTAGGTCGCATTGAGAATGGTGTCATACACGTCCTGATCATGATTAAAGCGTGTTTGGACTTGCATATATATCGTCCGCTTGATAATAATTATAACTCGGTGGGTGGTGATTTTAGGAACCACTCTCTTATGTGGACGCACTATTCCCCTTCGAATGCTACAGTGCTAATATATATATTATCTTGTAGCTTGAATGGAGTTTCAACCGTCTCTTTAACCTGAATCATTCTATCCACTCTAGGCAGGAATTGTTTGAATGAAAACCACCCATCTCTCGTCAGTCGTATGGCAACACAATAAGGTTTTACAATCTACCCATTATGTCGTATACGTTGAAATGTTACTCGAGGAGAATTTCCTTCACCCCTCACCTGAACGTATAGATTACTCATTAGTCGATACATATTGGCTTTTACAGGTGCGACAGTCGTAGAAACAGCGCATGAGAAGCCTTTATATACGCATTGGTCATTTTATCAGTTGACCATGTGACGGTCGACCTAATTTTCGCGTGGACGTATTCCGTGTCCGGTTAAGTAAGTACACGGAGCGTTTTCCGACGCCGAATAGAGGCGAGACTTACGGGATACGATAAATTCGTATAGGAGCTTTACGATAGACCCCTATACGAGGAATACAACGCCGCAAACGGCGTGCGCGTATGTCGCTTATTTCGCGAGAAATCGCCGAATCACGTGACATCGATTATCGTCGAATTGCGGCGAAAGTTACCGTCGGGCGATAAAATTGTATAGGACCTTTATCGCGCATCTATACGAGAGGAATACGACGCCGTAAGCCGCGAGTCTCTATCCGTCTTAGTTCCCGAGATATCGCCATTACGACGTCATCGGCTTCCATGGCTTCCATGTGTTAGAACTCCCCTTTTATATTCTACTGATCTTGCACGCTACGCTCGTATTTTGCTATCAGCATGCGATATGTATCGCCAAATTTGAGAAACTTTGAGTGGAGGCGCTTGGCGGTGTAGCCCTGTTTTATAAGTTTCTGCAACAATGTTTTGTGACGTTGATTAAAATCGTCACATTTAACACAGGATCTAGCAAATGCTACTAGGCGTGATATGTATACGCCATATGCAGGTCCCACTGGAATATTACTGTCCAGAAAGTGATAATTTACGATGCCGAAATTGTAATCATCTCCTTTGTCATACAGTCGACGAGAGAGAAGGCCCGCTTCATTTTTATAGAGATATAGGTCTAAATATGATGTGCCTGTAGGGTTATCTGAAGTTTCCTTCAAATCCAGTGAAGGTGGATATATATTCTTCACTGCGTCATTTATATAGCGATTATCCACAGCGAGAAGATCGTCTATATAGCGTTTGGTGAATGAGAAGGAACGGGCTTTAAATGGATCGGTTTTTGAAGGCGCCTGCATATAATCATATTCATAAGAGAACATATATAGGTCAGCCAACAGGGGCGCACAATTAGTACCCATTGGAATACCTATATGCTGCTGATATATTGTGTTGCCAAATTTCACATAGATATTTTTAATGAGAAATTCAAGCAACTCTATAAACAAAGAAACATCCCATGAATGATATCTCTTGTATGTAGTAGAGCTAAAGAATGCTTTATGGCTTCCGACATTAATATATCTACGATCGGTTTTCTTGAACACAGACACTATTAATGAACTTAGACGGTCAATAAGGTCATGATGAGGGATTGTAGTATAGAGAGTCGAGAAATCCCATGTGGATAAAGTCTCTTTAACTACGTACATTGCTGCAATGAACAACTCGGATGACTGTTGGTATGTTAGTTTTTGTTAAAATTCGGTTTAATAGTGGGGAGTATACAATCTGAAATCATGTATAAGACCGTTTTACAATGTATACATACTGAACAAACAAACGTCCTGTATAACTGTTGTACACATGTGTAGGGCGGCGTGGGGGAAAGGGTTGCACGGCCTACTCTGTATGACCAGTGCCCATTGTAATACGATGGAGTGCCCGATCAAACCAACCAACCAACCAAACCACATGTGTGCATGCATTAACATTATGCTTTGATTCAACTGACCGTAAACAATGTACGGGCATGCACAATAGGCTATTCTCGCGGCTGTGGTGTCAGAGCCACTTAGATTGGAGCGATATGGAAGATCCAAGCAATACCTATACGATTTATAACTCAATTCATCCGCAACATGATCCTAAGAGCCAACATGTCTATGGAAAAGTTTCAGTATTTTATGACAACGTCGAACATACCTTCTTAAAATGTCGGCATATGTTTCGGTGCAGCCGAGCGCAATCCCAACAGCAGTTGATAAGGTGGACCGTTCGGCATTACACGTGTCGAAAGGTTGACAAATTCCCAAATTATTGTTTATTATTTCGCATCTCTTTATTTTCTGAGTGGGCATTTTATTTAATACAGGACTGTGTCTGCAAGAATGTATGTATGTAAGAATAATATAAGAAATAACCCGCGTTTATTTCCGGTGAAAACTATCTGACCACGTGGCTTTCATCAAACTGAGGCTCGACAAATATTTTTTCCAATCGTGAACAAAATTAGGAAGTTCATTTTTTAGATATTTGAGTATTTTCAGATATTGCATTAGGAAAAATATCTCGAGACATTTTCCCCAAATATTTACACAATGATACCAACTCAATTTATTTATAGACAGCAGTGAATTGAAGTCAGTCAGCATCAAATCATATTAAAATACGTCACTCTGCCAGCACAGTCTCGCGCAGTCTGGTGATATATGCAGAACTAACTTGCGGCTCAGAAACACATGCCGTTCCAAAACTGATGACGGGACGTTATAGTTACGCTTACTGAAACATGCTATTATAGATGGTTCCAACTGTTATATCGGCAGGCTAATCTAGATGTCAGTGATAATGCTTTTGTACTGTCAGTGAATTAATCTCAACCGTTTCAGTAAATATCCTGTGGTGTCAATCCGAAACTGGTGGAAAGAACTCGATATATCCATGAGTCATGCACAACCTGACGATCATATCGACATAACATCTGAAGCTCGATATATCTGTAACGATAGTGCAGAATGACAACGACCCCTTGGGATCCCCTTTAATAAATCACAGCTTCTGAATGACATGTGACTATATGTGATATCGAAAGTGACATTGTGTTTATGTATGCGGTTCACTTACCTGATGGAATTCAACGCTGTAATTTTCCTAGAATGAACTATAATAATCCGGGAGACAGACAATGCCTCGAAATCCCGGTGAAGTGATCTCAAACGATGAGTCGGGACGGAAAAGGAACGCTGGTGAGCTCACTTGCTTCGCTGTAGATGACGTCAGTCAGGAATCCGGAAGTCGGTTTCAGAGAATATGCAGATGAGGGACAGTGAACTTTGCGGTCGTCGTGTGAATTAACTAGAGGGAGTTGGAAGCTGAGATTTACCAGTTACGTCCGTTATGAATTATGGTTTGTTCCTCCATAGCCATAGTTATCCAGCGAAGTCCAGATAAACTGATCGGGGGGAAGTGTGATTCTTTGACAATAAAGAGGGCGCTGGCATCGTCGACTTGTTTCCACCTTTATCTGCAGGAGAACGTTCTGTTTCTACCTTTATCCACAGAAGAGCGGTAGCCCTATATAAGCCGGACTCCCGCTGAAACGACAGAGACCAGCAGAAACTTCGAGGTGAGAGCACACGCAAAATCTATTGGGGAGAAGAAATCCAATACACTGCCGGGCCGGAGAAGGGCCGCGATCAGGCCGCCGAATTTGTGCCGCCGCCGAGCCGGGACCAGGCCGCCGAATTGAAGAAGTGCCGCCGCCGAATCCTATAGCATCATTGCATACATTTACACTCACTTACACGTCCGGGCTGTGTTTACTCTACTTCGATCTCTACCTATCTCAACCGTATCGCACAGTTGTGTGGGTATTGCGCTGGGAGTTAGAGTATAGACACTTATCGTCAATGGTTATTCCTATCTCTACTGTACGGTAGTGCAGGCTCAGCTCTGGGAATTAACTAACGGCGTTAGTGTTGATAGCATGGCCATACCTTTATGGTATCGATTAAGCTGTATCCGGTAGGAGACGCTCGTCTCTGTGAAGAGGGTACAGCTAGGCAAATCATACACAGTTCCTACCTAAACAATTATCCATGCACACACGTACTTAAACACACAACCTACGGGTTGAGATGCATTCACGCTAACACCCACAAGCTATAGGTTCGAGCCTAGAGCTTGATAAATATACACCTACCCAGTCAATCGTACGATAAACGATTATCCATTCATGCCTCCATAAGCATACAGTCTCTCACCACCCTGTACATATATAATTCACGGCCAATCATAGGTTACTACTGTCTCATACAGTAGTATATAAAGGGGGAATCCTTGACCAGATGCTCATCTATTGCGGATGACCATGCAGTAGTATAGAAGGAGGGTTCATAGACCAGTTGACCATACAGTAGTATAGAGAGAGGGTTCCTATACCAGTTGACCATACAGTAGTATAGGAAGAGGGTTACTAGACCAGGTGCCTACCCATCCACCGTGTGTTATCGATGTCCGATCCTATGTGGACCGTGTAGCCGTGAACTCTAGCCTTGATGATTCGTCCTTGTAGCGGGGCCGCGGAGTGAGTCGCCGTGAGCGGGGTCGCTAAAGCCTGGGGGTGTATTCCTACGAGGGGTGCCGTCTGCTGCTGTGGTGAGCCGTGCAGATTGAATAGTCCTGCGGTGTTACAGAGAGACGGGCCGGTGCCGTAGAAGCCTTTGTACTGTGATAGTACTGTCGTGCCCAGGCCGTCCGCATCCATTGACGGGTATCAACGCTTGGAGGGGCCTAGTCGTGTAAGACGAGACACGACGACGACGAGAAGTCCATACCACCCGAGGAAAGAAGAACGGGGGAAGGAAGACACACGCCGGACATAACCACGGGAGGGCCAGGTCGTGTAAGACGAGATACGATGCAGAGTTCATCCATACGGGAGTGAACGAAGACCTGGGAAAGGAAGATAGACGCTGGACCTTACAACGAATACCTGGGGAAGGAAGATAGAAGCTGGACCCATCCACAAGAGAACCGGTCGTGACCAGACTGTGGCTGTGACCAGGCCTGAACGCGATATAGCTAGGGCTATATATTTTGTATATATTTTCTATTATATTGAACTTCGGTTAAAGATAACTATAAGCAGACAGGTAAATCCAAATCATAGATCAGGGATCTTCTTTGCAGGGATTGTACGCTACCGCGATCTGAATCCTGTATTCCTGCTCATAGAATTATATGTCAGTATTGCATTAATTTGCTTCGGTTGTCATTACAGGTCTTCCTTTCCAACCTCCTTGATCCAGACAAGGTGACAGGTTGAATCGAACTCCCTCGTTGGCCAAGATCAGTGCACGAGTGCGTTCCCGGTAGCCTGACAGTTTGTCTTGGGGACCCTGCGCATTCACTTGTGGATCTGAAACATCCATTTCCTACGCATAGAAAACGTTTCAACTGGTGGCAGCGGTGGGATATAACATGAATATAACTGGAGATTTCGGCGCTGAGTTACGACAACCGGGAGCCCGGGGCCAACCATCTGACGGAAGAGGAGCCCGACCGAAATTCTTCACGACGCCGAGTCCACGGGAACGACGTGAGACGGGAAGAGGCGTGGCTTCCGGACGATCAACCACGGCGACACTGGGTTACGAAAATCTTCTTGACCTGTCCACGCTGGAACTGGGATCGGTGCTGTTGGCACCACCGGCCGAACTGACGCCACGACATTCAGGGGAGACGTCTACCGAAGATCGACTGAGGGGGCGTGGGCCAGTGCCTGAACAACCCGACGTTGACCTAAGACGAGAGGTAGAAGACCAGCGTAATGTCTCAAATGCATTATGCACAGCGATGACCGCCATGATGGGACAGGTGTCCACGTTGCTGGGAAATCAAAGTTCTGGTGACGAGATGACTCAACCGAATGTTGAAGATTACAGCCATTCTGGGCCGGCCGGACTGGGAAGAGGGCGCCGGGCCGCAGAGACGCCACTACGGGGTTGTGACGGAGCCGCATCGGGGACGACGTCGAGGCGAGATGAGTCACCGCCAAGAAGACGCCGGGACGAACCACCTTCAGTCTCATGGGACCATCCGTTACAGACGTCCACGCCCATGGGGGAACCTAGACGGCCGAAGACGACGACGGTGAAGGCCGCTACCTACGATGGTACCACGCCATGGCGGGATTATTTGGCTCACTTCGGGCACTGCGCCGTGATCAATGGATGGACCTACCAACAGCAGGGTCAATACCTAGCCGTCGCTTTACGGGGGTCAGCGCAGCAGGTGTTAGCCAGCCTTAAGTCTGCACCAGGAAGTACCGACTACGACCGCTTGAAGGAAGCCTTGGAGAAGCGATTTGCCCCGCCTAATCAGATGGATATGTACAAGGCACAGCTGAAATCCAGACACCGCGTGAGGGACGAAGACCTTCCGGGCTTGGCTCAAGCACTAATCCGCCTGGCACAGCTGGCCTATCCCGACGCCGGAGACGATGTTCAGGATACCCTAGCCAAGGATCAATTCCTGGACGCCATCGGTGATGAGCTGAAGTTTCAAGTCTGGCAAACTAGGCCTACAACCTTGGATGCGGCAGTACATGCGGCCGTGGAACTGGAGGCATTCAAGATCTCCCAGCGTCGGAAACCCTGGCCGACAGCCAAGTCAACTGCCCCGGGGGAGGGGGATAAAGCAGCCGCACCCCCTGAGGAGGATGAAACGGGGGATCAACGGTTGAGGGAAGAAGTGAAGAGGTTAATGGAGGTGATTCAAAAGAACAGTGAACCACCAAGACCGCAACGGCCAGGACGATACCAGTCCAGATGGGGGCATAGACGTGATCGTCAACAACCATACGACAGCCATGATCGAACATCAGGATGCTGGTCATGCGGAAGAGACGGCCATTACCGTGCGAACTGTCCAAAGTTGCGCAGGCCGGATGATCATCCACCCTCAGGACAACAGAAACCTCCACCGAAACCACCTACGGTGAATAACTCTGGTGAGGCCGGATTGTATCTCCCGGCCAAGATGGGACCCGTAGGATTGTGGTGCTGCGTCGACACAGGTGCATCGGTTTCTCTTTTGAACGTGCGGGTGTACAACCAGCTGAGTCCCCGACTTAGGCCGGCATTGAGAAGTCCCTCCTTTGCGTCCATTCGTATGGCCGATGGTACGAGTATGCCACTACAAGGGGAAGCAGACTTTAAGGTCACGATAGATGGGACTACCCGGACTCAGACGATGATTGCTGGGACACTGACCGTGGATGCCCTCCTGGGTTATGATTTTCTGAGTACCCACTGTACTGCGATTGATACGGAGAAGCACCGGGTGAAGTATGGCGGCCGATATGTCCAGTGTGAGGTCGTGGGGAGCCATGAATGCCATCGGGTGTCTGTAACGGAGACTTTTACTATCCCAGCTGGAGCTGAGGCAGTGGTGACGGGGACGTCCGAGGTGCTCTACCGGGAGAGGTCGGAATGGTGGAAAATATCACTGAGTTCACACAGAAGACTGGAACCATGGTGGCCAGAGCCCTGGCCGAAGTTGACCGTGACCATGAAGTTACCCTGCGGTTCCTTAACCTGTCCACTGACCCTGCCATAGTACAAGCCGGCACCCTGTGTGGTAGTTTCACTGAAGTGGAGGTAGTAGATAATTCAGCTCCCCTTACTGCAGAGCCTTTGAACCAGAATAGTCCAGCCTCTGATGAAGCAACGGTGCCAACCCCAAGATGTCCACCGCACCTACGGGCCTTAGTTCAACAGTCCAGTGAAGGATTAGAGGTTGAGAGAGCTTTAGGTGTAGAAGACTTGGTTACTCGCTTCACCCACTTGTTTGCCAAGGATGACAGTGATTTGGGGCGAACAACGATGGTGCAACATCATATCAAGACGGAGAATGCGCCACCTATCCGGATTCCTCCACGACGTCCACCCCTTCATGCCCGTGGAATAATAGACGACCAGGTTGAGGACATGCTACAGCGGGGAGTCATCGAGCCATCTAATGGGCCTTGGTCTGCTCCGGTTGTCCTAGTACGGAAGAAGGATGGGAAAATGCGATTCTGCGTTGATTACCGGGCCCTCAACAAAGTGACAGAGAAAGATGCCTACACCCTGCCGAGAATCGACGAGTCCCTGGATTCTCTGTCCGGTGCCTGTTGGTGGAGTACGCTCGACCTGATGTCAGGGTACTGGCAGGTCGAAGTGGCCCCGGAAGACAGATGTAAAACCGCCTTTGCCACTCGACGGGGCCTGTATCAATTCCGGGCCATGCCATTCGGGCTTTGCAATGCTCCAGGAACCTTCGAGCGATTAATGGAGGCAGTCTTGGCAGGCCTCCATTACGAGACGTGCTTAGTGTATTTCGACGACATAATAGTTTTTGGACGTACCTTCGAGGAGATGATCCAACGACTGGAGGAAGTCTTCCAGAGGCTGCAACAGCACGGCCTGAAATTGAAGCCCTCGAAATGCGTCATCGGGAAACGACAAGTGCTCTACCTTGGTCATATCGTGACACAAGACGGGATTGGTACCGATCCAGAGAAGATTCGGGCTGTACGAGAGTGGCCGACGCCTGTCTCCCAAACAGATGTCAGAAGTTTCCTCGGCTTGTGTGGGTACTATCGGCGTTTTATACGAGACTTTGCGACGGTAGCAGCCCCTCTACGTCGACTGACGGAGAAGAAGGCGGTATTTATGTGGGATGATACGGCCCAGACGGCATTCGACCACCTGAGACAGAAGCTGACGACCGCACCTATGTTAATGATGCCGGATTTCCGACAGCCCTTTATCCTGGACACAGATGCCAGCAATTTCGGCATTGGGACCGTCTTGTCCCAGGAGATCGACGGGGAAGAAAAGGTCGTAGCCTATGCCAGGAGGGTGTTGTCCAAAACAGAACGTGCCTACTGTGTGACTAGAAGGGAACTGCTGGCTGTGGTGTACTTTGTAAAGTACTTTCGGCATTATTTGTTCGGCCGAAAATTTCTGTTGCGCACTGACCATGGATCTCTGAGGTGGTTAATGCGGTTTAAAGAACCGGAGGGACAGTTGGCTCGCTGGATACAGGCCCTCGGAGTCTACGACTTTGAAATCCAGCATCGACCCGGACGGAAGCACGGAAATGCTGACGCCATGAGTCGAATCCCGTGTAAGCAGTGTGGACGATCAGGGTCCGAGGTCCAGGAAGTTTTGAAAGAGTGTCATGACAGTGTAACCGGTGGTCACCTAGGGGTGAAGAAAACCTTGGCAAAAGTGAGACAGGCGTACCTGTGGCCTGGTCTACAGACCGATGTTCGGCAATGGTGCCGGAGTTGCGACGTTTGTAATCGCAGGAAGTTGGCGGGACGGAAGCCCAGAGGTCCTCATCGCGGTCAGATGACCGGAAGTCCAGGAGACAGAGCAGCTGTTGATATTCTCGGGCCATTGGCAGAAACCTGTCGGGGGAACCGATATGTAGTCGTCATTGGAGATTATTTCACCAGTTGGGGGGAAGCTGTAGCCCTACCCAATCAGGAAGCCACGACGGTTGCCCAAGCTGTCGTAGACCACTTCGTGACTCGATTTGGCGTACCAATGGCCATCCACTCTGACCAGGGACGTCAGTTTGAAAGCAGAGTATTCCGGGGGATGTGCCGCATACTCGGGATGAGGAAGACGAGGACTACACTCTATCACCCCCAGTCGAACGGCATGATTGAACGGTTTAACCGGACCTTAGCCCAGATGTTGCATGCCAGCATTGACCGTCACCCGGACGACTGGGATCTTCACATTCCGTTGGTGCTGATGTCATATCGTGCCACCGTGCATGAGGCGACGGGATATTCCCCAAACATGATGGTGTTTGGGAGGGAAATCGCCTTGCCGTCGCACTTGACTTTGGGAGCACCTCCGAAGCAGCAGGTAGAGCCGACACAGTGGGTCGAAGATCTCCGGGATGAGATGGCTGAGATACACGAGTTTGCCCGAGAGACTACGAAGAAGAGCTTGAGGCGGCAAAAACGTATCTACGATACGAGAGCTTTTCCTCACAAATACAAGCCTGGTGATCAGGTTTACCTGTATATTTCCGCCACTAAGCGTGGGGAGATCCGGAAATTACGAGACCGGTGGGGAGGACCTTATACTGTGAAAGAAGCCCTGACGGATGTGACATATCGCATCGCCGACGAGGCTGGTGGCCTCCGTAGTAGTAGCCAAAAGCTAAATTGAGGTAACTTTCACCCGGATGTAACTATGACGTCACTTCCGGTTGGTGGGGTGTGACCTTTGTGGACATGTCCAGACTTGTTTGGGGTTTGGCGGCCATGTTGTACAAGATGGTGGTATACACAAGATGGCGGTTTGGCGGCCATGTTGTACAAGATGGTGGTGTACAAGATGGCGGCTTGTCGGCCATGTTGTACAAGATGGTGGTCTACAAGATGGCGGCTTGTCGGCCATGTTGTACAAGATGGTGGTGTACAAGATGGCGGCTTGGCGGCCATGTTGTACAAGATGGTGGTGTACAAGATGGCGGCTTGGCGGCCATGTTGTACAAGATGGTGGTGTACAAGATGGCGGCTTGGCGGCCATGTTGTACAAGATGGTGGTGTACAACATGGCGGCTTGGCGGCCATGTTGTACAAGATGGTGGTGTACAACATGGCGGCATGAGAAAAACGTATAAAAAGAGGTGATTTTTAGTGGATTGGGTGTATTCATTGCACTACCTTGCGGAGCTCTCTGACTTACCTTACCTGCCTGCCTGCCTGACCAGCCTGGCTGCCTGCCTGACCAGCCAGCCCTGCCTGCCTGACCAGCCAGCCTGCCTGACCAGCCTGCCTGCCTGCCTGACCAGCCTGCCTGACCAGCCTACCTGCCTGCCTGCCTGCCTGCCTGCCTCACCTCTAGCCAGCCAGCCAGCCTGCTTGCCTACTTGTATGAGCTGTGGAGAACCTTTTACTTTTTTTCATTTTACCAGTGCAAATTCACCAGACTATTACACGGTAGCAGTTACTCACCAGCCTGAGCCCACAGTCATGCAGTCATCCGAGCTAGTTACGCTTCAAAAGTACCGTGTTCGCCTCGTTGATGAGATGCAGCATGCGGCCGAATTATGTGATTTGCTTATGGAGGAAAACATACTCCTGAAACAGGGTGTCGAAGATATCATGGCGGAGAACACCACTTCACGACAAAACAGAGCTCTCATCGACGGTCTACTGCGCCGTGGCCCCTATGCATTTCTAGCCTTCGTGGAGGCGCTGAAGAAGACGGGAAATGAAGAACTAGCAGATCTACTTCAAGCCCACGATGTACAAGATGATGATATCTTAGTCATGGACACCACCGAAGAGCGTACAGCTAGCAAACGTACGCACCCAGAGTCTGGTGTACCTGCCAAACGCGGTGCACGACCCAAACGGCCCCGACTAACACCTTTAGAAATACCTGAGCCAGTGCTTCAGCCCGTGCCCCAGCAAGTGCCTGAGCCCGTAAAGGAAGAAGAGGTGCAACTTCCTATGTCTGTGCAGCAGATCAATAACATTATTCAGCAGGCCTACCAGGCAGCCCACACGAACATTTGGCAGCTCTCAGCCTATTTGACTGTGAGTGTCAAAGACGAAGAAGTGCATTTTAACGCACCGGCCTTTAACGACAGACCAGCTAGGCATATCGCCTTGACCTTCGACACCTGGCTAAAACTACAGGCCATTGATTACGCCATCGATGCGGGCATTGACCAGCGGGGGAGTGACGAAGCGAAATTTAATGTGGGTGACGACATCTTTGTCAGCTGTGCCTATTTCAACGACCAGCTCCTGGTGCATATACGCAAATGGAAAATGAGGTTAGATACGCAAGAGCGTGTTCCTTGTCCTCAGGGCGTCACCTTGAAAATAACGGCGTGGCGGAAGTTGCAGAGTCTCACACCTATAATTCATGAAGCCCTGTCTGACCAGGTGACTCAGTATATTTGTAAGAAGTACATCGACACATTCCTGGATCATGTCAGACCTCGCATTCGACACTTGCGCATCCAAGCATGTGCAGGCTGTGTGAACAACAGTCCCATAAAGATGCATTCGTGTGTGGACAATAGTGTACCCTCATACGCGCTCATCACTGAGGCACTACAGGACGTGACCGAGGAGCAAATTGCCCTGGCATTGGAAGCTGCCTGTCCACCCAGAATTCCACGTGAACAGATTGCTACCTACATCTACGTGCACCAGGGGCGGAAAGACGATGATGAGTTCAAACAAGTCTTGTTGCATAACTGTTGAACATTTCATGAAAACATTCAGACATTTACCGTATTCCTACACGTTCATTGAAGCGCCATTGATAGCGTATAATTGTATTAAAATTCAATACCCCGAGTTTTACTGTGGTGAAGACGTTCATTCTATTGTGCTAGTCTTGTTGTATAAATATTGAACATTTTCAAGTCTTGTTGCATTGAAAACATTCAGATATTATCGTATTCCTACATTCTATGTTAATTTTATGTTCATTCTATGTGCATTGAAGCGCCTTCATAGCGTATAATTGTATTGAAAAATTCAATACCCAGAGTCTACTGTGGTGAACACGTTCATTCTATTGTGTTAATAAAAATAGTAGAAAATTCAAAAATGAGTGTTAGTGTTCATTGAGTGTGGTGATGGGAGCTGGTGTTATTTTGTGCTTTCAGTTAGAAGTTCTCTTTCGAAAACATTGGGTGGCCCTTAAAAGCGGTAGATTCTCTTTACCCCGGACACCTGCTTCCTACACACGGGACACTTGATCTTTAAATGCTGTTCGTCCGTTTCAGCGCAGTGGCATGTGTCCCCTATACACGTTAGGGTTACCCAGCATTCTTCACACAGGCATAAATGCCCGCACGGAAATAGGGCGTACAGGCTTTCCTCGTCGGTACACACGCTACAGTTTGATTTACTGTTTTCCTTATGTAGGTCTTGTTGTAGTTTAAGCTTCACTCTGTCCATTTGTCCCATGTCTTCGCTCATTTCATTAATCTGTTCGTTTTGGTGGGTCACCTGGTCGTTTAGGCGGGTCACCTGGTCGTTCAGGCGGGTTACCTCGGCCCAAGAGCATTGTTGTGGTGGTGGTGTTGTTCTTGTTGTTGTAGCTGGCGTCCCTGTTTCCGTAGCCGGTGTTGTTATAATTGGCGTTTGGGTAGCCGCTGTATTTGCTGGGGGTCTGTTACTGTTTAACCACTCTATGTCGGGGAGTTCTTCATCGTCCGTGACATCCTCATCTTCTTCCATAGCGTCCCTGACCTCTTGGTCTTGTTGTGCACTTCGCCGTCTCAACGTATCGGCAATATGATGTTCATGCACCCGCTGTAAGCTTGTAATTATTGTCACACCACCGCCATCTTCTTCACTGGTAATCACCTCCCTACGTTCTCTAGGATCGTTGAATAACCTCCGTCTGGTAGTCATGATGTATTTTGTGAATGAGTGGGGTAGATACTGCGCGTTATTTATAGTCTAGGCGGCCATGTTGTATCAAAATATGATGTACAAGATGGCGGATCCGCCATGTTGTACACAAAATTTTGGTACAACATGGCGCGCGCGGACGTCAGCGAAATCTCTCCATCAACATTTTGTGCTGTATTCACGCTGGGAGAAATATTTTGTGTTTCTTTTCCAATTTTAAACCAGTGTCATTTTGCAATAAATGCGAGGTCAGGTATAAAATTTATTTCAAGTTGAACTGGGGCAACGGATCGTGTAGCATTGAAAAATTTAGAAGGCTAGCGGTAGACTACGCCACTATTTTTAATGATTTTATCGATTTTTAGACCCGTAACGTTATGGTTAGGGTAGTGTGGAAAACCCGGTACACTGGAAATAAATCGGTTTTCCTGGGTAAAAATACGTCAGGTATGCTCCTCACAGTCTTATAATGTCACCCTGAAAATTGCAGCCGGTTTATCGAAAGAAAACTAGGAAATTTTATCCTATCACACGGGCTACGGTAACACAGCACTATACAGTGTGCAGGCAAATGTGAGTACAGCTATGCGTGTCAATGGGCTGTGTTACCGTAGCCCGTGTGATAGGATAAAATTTCCTAGTTTTCTTTCGATAAACCGACTGCAATTTTCAGGGTGACATTATAAGGCTGTGAGGAACATACCTGACGTATTTTTACCCAGGAAAACCGATTTATTTCCAGTGTACCGGGTTTTCCACACTACCCTAACCCTAACGTTACGGGACTAAAAATCGATAAAATCATTAAACTAGCGGCTTAGTCTACCGCTAGTCTTCTCAATTTTTAAATGCTACACCATGAGTTGCCCCAGTTCCACTTGAAATAAATTTTATACCTGACTTCGCATTTATTGCAAAATGACACCGGTTTAAAATTGGAAAAGAAACACAAAATTTCTTCCAGCGTGAGTTCAGCACAAAAGTTTTGATGCACGATTTCGCTGACGTCCGCGCGCTCTACGGTTAGACTATAAATAGCGGGGTGTATCTTGCCATTCATTCACAATTACATCATGGCTGAAACCATGGATATTGATGCAGCGCTTGAAGAGTTCATCAGAGATAGTGACCTACAACACCCACCGATAGAGGACAATTGCCTGGATAATATATTACAGCCCCTATTTACAGATGAACAACACCAGCCGGTACTACAGGGTGGTGATGCGGATGTCACCGCACTCGAAACCCAACGGTTTCACCAAGTCCTCGAAGATATCTTCCAACAATATGAAGAACCAAGCCTCCAAGCTCAACTCCTACCCGATGAGTTGGCACACCCAGAAAAAAAAGCAGGGGAAAAAGAACAAGAAGAAGAAGAACAAGAAGAGATGGGTATATTACAGCCGTCATTACTGAAACATGACCAAGAAGGGGAGGGAACATCCAAGAAAATACAGAAAGAAGAAGAAGAAGAAGAAGTAATACAGAAAAACAGAGAAAAAATAAGAAAAAGGAGTGAACAAGAAAAAGAACAAATTCAAGAGATGCAGCACTACGCTACCGCAATAAAAAGAAGACTGGCACCACACGTAATATGGACACCAGCACAGTTTTTACGCTGTGTGCAATGCTCTTCACGCTTTGCTAAATATGCCATTTTTCCATGCGGTCATCAAGCCCTGTGTGTATCCTGTATTGACACACAGGCCCACCGAACAGAGTGGCTATTCCACCAAGCGCCTCCACTCAAAGTTTCTCAAATTTGGCGATACATATCGCATGCTGATAGCAAAATACGAACGTAGCGTGCAAGATCTATGGGGCTACGTTTCGTAACATGTGTCTAATTCCGCTTAACCCGGGGCTAGGGGCCGTATGAGCCCATGTACTTCAAGATCCTCATGGTACTCATATGAACAGTCACACTCAAAGCGTGACTGAGGTACATCATTTTTAGATGACGACTCTATAACGAATATTATGGATTAAGAATACTGATCAGCGATACGGATTTGATATTTTGGAACATCATGATGTCTTGCCGGCATCATTGAAAATTGTTGACCGCTTCTCTCTTGCAGGAAACAAGCCTATGTTTATGTATACTTTTGTCTTTTGAATTTGGTGCTAATACTGTTATATGGAAATGGAATAGGTCTTTGGATTATGGACGCGGATATTCTCTAATGGACGACGGCTGGATTATGAATGACGGACTAGACGCTTGTAATTTGTCCACTGATATACCCATAGAGTGTCATTTCATCGTCCTCGATTGCCCGGTGTGTACCCGGAGGCGGGTAAACCTCGCCCGAACGATGTAACCCCTTACATCTTCCAAAGGCCCTTTTCAGGGCCACCCCATTCTTTCGAAAGAGAACTTCTAACTCAAAGCACAAAATAACACCAACTCCTGCACATGCACACACATACCTAAGGTAACACCCTTCCTGGGTTAATTTACAATCCTGAGATTTTGCACCAAAATCGTCTATGGCCAATTCCCAGGTTAAAATCCATTCTTATGTTTATAACATTAGGGTTGGCCCTGAAAAGGATCGCATGTACTGTATTGACTGTGTGCCGCCAGAATCCCTTCATTTTGCACCAAATTCACACTAGCAAATTCCTATGTTAAATGATTGCGTGTATTGAGATAACATTAGAGTCGATATACGCGTCGCTGATTGGTGGCCTACAAGGTGTCTACGCCGAGGTCCGCGCCACCACCCTTCCTGGGTTAATTTACAATCCTGAGATTTTGCACCAAAATCGTCTATGGCCAATTCCCAGGTTAAAATCCATTCTTATGTTTATAACATTAGGGTTGGCCCTGAAAAGGGTCGCTTGTACTGTATTGACTGTGTGCCGCCAGAATCCCTTCATTTTGCACCAAATTCACACTAGCAAATTCCTATGTTAAATGATTGCGTGTATTGAGATAGCATTAGAGTCGATATACTCGTCGCTGATTGGTGGCCTACAAGGTGTCTACGCCGAGGTCCGCGCGACCACCCTTCCTGGGTTAATTTACAATCCGTTCATTTTGCGCAAAATTTTGCATGGGTTGGCCCTATAACACTGAGAAAAAAAACCCTGTGTGTTGGAAGTAAGGGGTTGGCCCTGAAAAGGGCCGTTGAGGGGCAGGGATTGTTTTTTGGTGTTGGAGATTGGTAATACTATAGAATATAGAGGCCATGATGTAGGACCTGTGATTTGAATGTGCCAAGTTAGAAGTTCCCCCTTTCGGTAGATTGGGGTGGCCCTGAAAAGGGCCGTTGGTTGGCCCTGAAAAGGGCCGTTGTAGTCAATTTGTTGACCCTGTTTTCTTCAGGGTGGAGTTTGCCTGTCTACTCCAAATTGCTGACGCAAAAGGCCCGGCCAGGGTATAATGTATAGCGGCATTCAGAGTCGCCTGGTGAGACTGGAAGATCCTGCAGGAATGTTGGTGGTGGGATTCGTGGCACGTCTGCCATGTCCACGAACTCTTGTTGCTGTTGTTGTTGTTGTTGTTGTTGTTGCTGTTGTTGTTGTTCGTGGTGTTCGTCTAACACAGCTCGCAGGCAGTTTAACCAGTCTCGTCCCAGCAAATCGGTCGGCGCTCTAGTGACCAGATCATGAAGGTCGGCCCAGGTCAGCGGTGTAATGTTGGTGTTCTCCCGTGTCCATTTCTTTATCTCCTCCAACCAATACGTTTTCGCAGCCCTCGCTAATTCATCTCTTGCCCGCCTCTCTTTCGCTGCACCTCTCGTCGTGGACATCTTGGCTACTCTGTTGTACATATTTTCCTGCTGCAGTTCTATAGGTCTTCACAGTGTGGCAAAGGTGTTTGGAGTGACGCTACCCACGCTCTTGCTGGCTTTATACGGAAATACAGCAGATTTTCATTGGCTGTTTCAATGAGGTGATACTGGCTTCATTGGTTCTTTGTATTGATAGCGGATTGGCTCTTTTAATGACATTTGATTGGCTCTTATTCGGGCCTGCTCATTGGTCCATAGTGTGGACCCCAACCCTTCCTAGGTTACGCCAGAATCCCTTCATTTGGCACGAAATTCGCACTAGCAAATTCCTATGTTAAATGATTGCGTCTATTAATAACATTAGAGTCGATATACGCGTCGCTGATTGGTGCCTACGCCGAGGTCCGCGCGACCACCCTTCCTGGGTTAATTTACAATCCTCAGATTTTGCACCAAATTTGTCAATTCCTACGTTAAATGATTGCATGTATTGAGATAACATGACGGTTGGCCCTGAAAAGGGTCGCATGTAC